>SJYW01037003.1:765204-785743 GCA_006410735.1 Raphicerus campestris
CTTGCAGTCCAAGGGACTCTCAAGAGTCTTCTCCAATGCCACAGTTCAAAAGCATCAGTTCTTTGGGGCTCAGCTTTCTTTATAGTCCATCTCTCACATCCATGCATGACTACTGAAAAAAACCATAGCCTTGATTAGACAGATCTTTGTTGGGGAATTAATGTCTCTGCTTTTTAATATGCTGTCTATGTTGGTTATAACTTTCCTTCCAAGGAGTAAGCATCTTTTAATTTCATGGCTGCAGTCACCCTCTGCAGTGACTTTGGAGNATGTCTCTGCTTTTTAATATGCTGTCTATGTTGGTTATAACTTTCCTTCCAAGGAGTAAGCATCTTTTAATTTCATGGCTGCAGTCACCATCTGCAGTGACTCTGGAGCCCTCCAAAATGAAGTCAGCCGCCATTTTCCCGTCTATTTGCCATGAAGTGATGGGACCAGAAGCCGTGATCTTAGTTGTCTGAATGTTGAGCTTTAAGCCAACTTTTTCACTCTCCTCTTTCACTTTCATCAAGAGGCTCTTTAGTTCTTCTTCACTTTCTGCCATAAGGGTGGTGTCATGTGCATATCTGAGGTTATTGATATTTCTCCTGGCAATCTTGATTCCAGCTTGTGCCTCATCCAGCCCAGAGCTTCTCATGATGTACTTGGCATATAAGTTAAATAAGCAGGGTGACAGTATACAGCCTTGATGTACTCCTTTTCCTATTTGGAACTAGTCTGTTGTTCCATGTACAGTTCTAACTGTTGCTTCCTGACCTGCATACAGGCTTCTTAAGGGGCAGGTCAGGTGGTCTGGTATTCCCATCTCTTTCAGAATTTTCCACAATTGATTGTGATCCACAGTCAAAGGCTTTGGCATAGTCAATAAAGCAGATGTTTTTCTGGAACTATCTTGCTTTTCCCATGATCCACAAGATGTTGGCAATTTGATCTCTGGTTCGTCTGCCTCTTCTAAAACCAGCTTGAACATCAGGAAGTTCACAGTTCATGTATTGCTGAAGCCTGGTTTGGAGAATTTTGAGTATTACTCAAAATGTGTGAGATGAATGCAATGGTGCTCTGGTTTGAGCGTTCTTTGGCATTTCCTTTCTTTGGAATTGGAATGAAAACTGACCTTTTCCAGTCCTGTGGCCACTGCTGAGTTTTCCAAATTTGCTGGCATGTTGAGTGCAGCAATTTCACAGCATCATATTTCAGGATTTGAAATAGCTCAACTGGAATTCCATCACCCCTACTAGCTTTGTTCATAGTGATGATTCCTAAGGCCCACTTGACTTTATATTCCAGGGTGTTTGGCTCTAGGTGAGTGATCACACCATAGTGATTATCTGGGTCATGAAGATCTTTTTTGTACAGTTCTTCCGTGTATTCTTGCCAACTCTTCTTAATATCTTCTGCTTCTGTTAGGTCCATACCATTTCTGTCCTTTAATGTGCCCATCTTTACATGAAATGTTCCCTTGGTATCTCTAATTTTCTTGAAGAGATCTCTAGTCTTTCCCATTCTGTTGTTTGCCTCTATTTCTTTGCATTGATCGCTGAGGAAGTCTTTCTTCTCTCTCCTTGCTATTCTTTGGAATTCTGCATAATCTTTCCTTTTCTCCTTTGCTTTTTGCTTCTCTTCTTTTCACAGCTATTTGTAAGGCCTCCTCAGACAGCCATTTTGCTTTTTTGCATTTCTTTTTCTTGGGAATGGTCTTGATCCCTGTCTCCTGTACAATGTCATGAACCTCCATCCATAGTTCATCAGGCGCTCTGTCTTTCATATCTAGTCCCTTAAATCTATTTCTCACTTCTGCTGTATAACTATAAGGGATTTGATTTAGGTCATCTTAGAATGCCTCAGTCAGTTATTGGTATTTATGTACCCGTCACCTTCTCTATTGAAAGCTCTTTGAAGACTGAATCCATGCCTTATTTATCAGGATTTAGCACTTAGCTAAAGTACTTAGCTCTAAGCAGAGCTCAGAAAATACTTGTTGAAAGAGAGAACAAATCAACGAATGAATGTGTATAAGAAGGTAAGAAGGAAAGAAAAAGAACCATTAAAAAATTATTGAAGTATAGTTCATGTACAATGTAGGGTTAATTTCTTATGTACGGCAAAACCACTCATTTATACAGATATGTATACATATATACTAGAAAAAGAACCATTCTTAAAGCCTAGAGAATTGCAGCAAACAACCAGGTTTGCTTTAGATACTGTCTGTCCCTTGACAATTTAACCCATTTTCCTGACTACATTTTGTGACTCCTTGCTTCTCTTAAACTTCCAAATATTGATACTCATTTTGAATTGTTCTGAACCAGGGAGGGTAAGCAAAGAGTGTGGTTTTTCCTAAGTGAAGATTCCATAGTTATATACTTCAGCTCCCAACTTTGGAAAATGAGTTTATGTTTATTCAAATATAACAAAACATACATGATGCCTAAAATTTTCTCTATAAGAACCAGAAATGTAGTTCTTTTTATAACTGGAAGTTAAGCCAAATGCAACTAGAGAGGTTAACAAACAAAAAAAGAGCTAAAAACACCTGCCAATCTAGACTTTCTACATGCGTGCTCAGTCATTCAGTCATGTCTGACTCTTTGCGACCCCATGGACTGCAGCCCACCAAGCTCCTCTGTCCATGGGATGTTCCAGGCAAGACTGGAGTGGGTTGCCATTTCCTTCTCCAGGGGGACCCCAACCAAAGGATTGAACCCTATTGCTGGCAAAAATGGAGATGAAATAAAGCAAACTTTAAAATAAAAAACTTGAGAGACTTTGTTATCAGCAGACATACAAAAAGGAATATTAGAGTATCCTTCAAGTAGGAAAAAAATTACCGACTTGGAAGCCCAGACTGACAAAAAAGGCAAATACGTGAGGGAATTTAAGTAAACACTGCCCATGTGAACAAAACCAATAATAAAATCTTGGAGATATATATATATCAACAAGATATATACATGAAAATATAAAAGCGATAATAAAAAAATTGTTGGATAATTTGGGAAGGCTGGGAGGAATGGAATAGTCCTCAGGCAGAAAGAAAATTAATACTAGATGGAAGCTCAGAAATGGAGTGAAGAGCAAAGAAAGGGTAAATATGAGGACAAATTTAAATTAATATTGTACAGAATGATTCTAATAATGGTGATCTCATATAATTTCTATTTGTTACTTTCTTCCATCTTTTTCTTTTTGGATTTTGTAAAACAGAAGTTTAAGATCACAGATTAGAAGATATCACACATTTCAAAGAAATGTGAAAGACTTGTGGCTCTATAGTTGAACTTGATTTCCCTTAAACTTGTTTCATTTTTAAAAATAGAATTTTTTTCTTGGGCAATATTTCCCCATTCCTGTCTAACTTTGTGTGACACTGATGCTTACTCAAGAGAGCCCATGGTACCTAGTGTTTTTCACTTCTCTAGTGTTAGAATATCTGTTTTTGTTAAAGATGCAAATGAAGTATGTTCATACATAATCTGTTGAATTCACTTTTGTGCCATTTTTGTGAATATAGTAATTGGTACAACTTTTTGCAAATGTCGGAACTGATTTTACACATCAGGTGATAGAGGATGTGCCAAATGGAAACCCAAGGGATTTCACACAAAGCTCTGTGTGTAGAGCTGTGTAGGAAGAGTGGTTTATGGCCTTGGGCTTCTAGAATGTCACATCGAAATCTTTACTCAGTTTGCCCTCAGTAAGTGTCTACTTCTGTGACTGGCATCTGTGATATTCAGGGGCCTTGTTCAATTATGATATGTTGCCCAGCAATCTATTTAATGCTAAATCGTAGGTAGAACATTCATTGATAATTTTATGAAACTGCAAGTCATATAATCTCCTCATATAAACCTTCACAGTCAACTTCAAGTGTGTTTTCACACTCTCCTTTTATTTGACTGTTTTTTGGACTCAAACTGATATGTAGCCATTTTTACTGTTTGGAAACATAGCTATCTGTATTTATCCTTAATTTGTTCTGCTGAATACTCTATGTTACTCATTTTCAGAATAGTGTTTTGACTATAAATCCTCATTTTAATTAACCCACTCGTGAAAACCAGTATTATTAGTAATGTTTGATTATTATTCAAGTGAAATTAATTCCATGATAAAAGAAATACTTGAGAACACCAACCCAGGGATCTACAACTAGGAGGAACTGGAGTGGAGGTCAAAAGGCAGAGAAACCAGCAGATTTCAGCAATTTCATGGGGGTAAAGAGAACAACTGGAGTTTGAGCAGCCAGAAGTGAGGAACCAAGATCTCAGCAGTGAGGGAGATACAGGAATGCACTTAGCTCTTGACACTTGTTTTCAGTTTCAGATATTTGCTGATTCTTCAGAAACATGGATTAGAGGCTATACAACTAAGGAGAAAATTTCTAAAATGCAAAACAAATACCGAGAAACTGGAGTTGAACATCTGTCAAGAAGGAGGGAGTCTGGGAAACATCTCATCCCTCTCAACTGATACTCATGGAAGACATCTCCCTGGAAAGAGTGCAATCTAGAGGTAGAGCTGTTAGGGGAAACACTGCCTGAAACTGCCCATCCTGGCCAGGCACCATAGTAACCATTTGCATGAGTTATTTTAGGATAGGGTTTCCTGGTAAGGAACACGGAACTAACAAGTCATCACTAACCAGAAGAATTCAGGAAATGTGAGAAGGAGACGCCACATATCCTGCCAACCTCCCAGAATCCTCCTCGCTGNCTTCATTGTAAATAGATTGATAGTTCAGTGTTAAGAGAATAAAATTACAAATCCTGCTCTTATTCTGTCTGCCTCCATAATTTTTATTATTTGGGAGACCTTAAGTTTAGAACTCTTTATACATAATTTAGCTTCCTTATTCAGATGTAGCCTTTTTTATGGGTTGGTTACCTTAAATTTCCCCTTCTTTTCCATTTTTCATTAAGAGCTGCTGCTGCTGCTGCTGCTGCTGCATCGCTTCAGTCGTGTCCGACTCTGTACGACCCCATAGATGGTAGCCCACTAGGCTCCTCTGTCCCTAGGATTCTCCAGACAAGAACACTATCCTTAACTATATAAGATTTTTCAGAATATCTTCTTTAGTTTCTCAAATAACCAATTCCTGCCATTCTTCTTTTGGTGATGTGTTTATCTTGAAGCATGGTTTAATTTGATTAATCACCCTGCCCTCCTCCAACTGAGTTTCAAGAACATAAATCTGTCAGCTTTTCTCACTTCTCTATGCTGTACACACAAAGTTCTTCCAAGGAAACTTTAAGCATCTTTTCAACTTAAAAAAGAAATTAGAAATGATTGATTCACCAAATTCAAATAAACAGATACTATAGCTTTTCCTGTGAAGTTTTCATAATAGGTTAGTAACAGATATAGAACAAATAGTACACTTACAAATACAAGTACTAGATTTACATTTGTGTTAAGGTTTAATTCAGCAGACTCTAAATATACAATCAAAAATAATGATTTTTCAAAAGAATATAATTTTTATTAAGCTAATCCTTAATTGAATTATTTTACTCAATCATCTATTAAACTATTTCTTTACTATTAAGTGAGTGTACATTCTTGGTCTGATAAATATGCTGAGGTAGAATGTTGCACATACATATTTCATGTCTTTAAGCAGGTTTTAGTCTTAGACAGGAGACAAGCAATAGAGAACACATTTGTGCAAGCTTGCTAAGTCATTTTAGTTGTGTCCAACTATTTGCAACGCTATGGATTGTAGCCTACTAGGATCTTCTGTCCATAGAATTTTCCAGACAAGGATACTAGAGTGTGTTGTCATGCCCTCCTCCAGGGGATCTTTCCACCTCAGAGATCAGACCCACATGTCCTGCTCTGATGGCAGATTCCTTAATGCTGAGCCACTAGGGAAGACTCCATAAAGAGTAAAGAGCAATGCATTGCTGTTTAGAACTTTTTTTCAATGTGAACAAAATAACTGGGAACAATACACAGGATGGTGGGCCATTCTATTTGTAACTTGATGGGGGAAGAAAGGAAATGTTTTTTAGCTTCTATATTTAAAATCCAGAATAAATTTAAAAGGGGGAGGATGTATTGTTAAACTTGGCATGATTTTAGAAGTTGTGAATCACAGACTAACAGCTAAACTTCTTAGCATATGAAGAACTTCTCTTAAAAATGTAAAGAAATGAATGAAACAACCTGCTACAATAATGGTCATAATTATATGATGAACAAAGCAAAATCATATGTTCATAGATGAAGAAAAAAAATAGGGTTCTCAAACATATAAAATGAATCGTACTGGACTAATGACTTAGTCTGTAAAACTGGCAAAAATCCAAAAGTTCAGTAACATTATTTCAGCCAAAGTCCTTCAGGGAAGCAGGACCAGTAGATTTTATATATATTTATATGAATATTTTATTATGAGGAATTGGTTCACAAGATTATAGATGCTGAAAAGTTTTATAATCTGTAAGTCAGAAACTCAGGAAAGCAAGTGGTGTAATTTAGTCCAGACCTGAAGACCTCTGAACCAGTGTGGCTGATAGTTTAAAACACAGCTGGAGAAGATAAAATGAGGTTCCAATTCAAGCAGGCAAGCAGGCAGCATAAAAGGGGAAATTACTCCTTCCTCTGCCTTTTGTTCTGTTGAAGCACTCAATGAACTGGAAGACATTAAAAGAAGTTTTGGAGGGCGATATACTCTACTGATCCATCAACAAAAATGCTAATCTCTTCCAGAACCATTTCATAGACACATTTCAAAAATAATGTTTAATTTGGGCACCCTGTAGCCAGAGGACACATAGAATTAATCATAACAAATATTGTTATCTAATTAGGAAATTATGAGAGATCAGGCTCTCTGTTATCCTATGTTAAATGATGCCTATAAGGGGAATTTAAAATATCTAAAAGAAAGAACTGCATATTGATGCATTTGTCCTTTGAAAATCCTAAAACTAAGAATCAGCAATTATATTGGCAAAATTTAAAATAATTTAGACAAAGATTATCCATTATAGTGTTTATAGAAATAGCAAAAGATTAAAATAAATCCAATGTTCATTAATGTAGGCCTGATTCAATAAACTATAATAATGTAATGAATGGGACTGTATCATGAAATGATATAAAATGATAAATTCTTTATATCCTTTCATGAAATAACTTTTAATAAAATGTAGAGTACAGAAGAAATAGTTACATATATTCTACCATTCTATTTGCATATATCTTTACATTTTATATAAAATAATTATATACTCATGTATACATAACTGCATATATATGTACATTTGCTTATATCTGTGACAGAAATCACTGATAGTAGGGAAAGTAAAGCTGGGAAGAATAGAGAACAGTTAGATATGACAGAAATTAAAGATATAGTTGTCTGAATATGTCTTATTATATATTTAAATTTGAAAACATAATTTTCAAAGATAGATTAAAAATAAAATGAAATTAGAAAGTTATGGCTGAAAAATTTTTTAAAAAGAAACCAAAAATCTAATTTTATATCAAGTTGGTTACATATCCAATTTGAGAATAATTATTTCAATTGAATTTTAGAGTATTTAAAGTATTTTGTATATATATTAGTAGAATATACTCTACAGAAAGAAAAAAAGAACTGAAAAACAATCTTAAACATCATGTGCAGTCTAAACATTAACTAGTGTGGGTATTGTTACTCTAAAATGATCTTAAATATCCACACATATTTGGATAACTGTTGTTGTTCAGTCGCCAAGCCATGTCTGACTCTTCACAATCACACGGACTGTAGCATGCCAGGCTTCCCTGTCCCTCACCATCTCCCTGAGTTTGCCCAAGTTCATATCCATTGTGTTGGTGATATCATCCAACCATCTCATCCTCTGTCGTTCTCTTCTCCTGACTTCAATCTTTCCCAGCATCAGTGTCTTTTCTAAAGAATCAGCTATTTGCATCAGGTGGCCGAAGTATTGGAGCTTCAGGTTCAGCATCAGTCCTTTCAAGGAGTATTCAGAGTTGACTTCCTTTAAGATTGACCGGTTTGATCTCCTTGCCTGCAAGGGACTCTCAAGAGTCTTCTCCAACACCTCATTTGAAAAGCGTCAATTCTTTGAGATTCTGCCTTCTTTACTGTCTAGCTCTCATGTCTGTAAATGATTTCTGGAAAAACCATAGCCTTGACAATACAGACCTTTGTTAGCAAAGTGATGTCTTTGCTTTTTAACATACTATCTAGGTTTGTCATAGCTTTCTTGCCATGAAGCAATTGTCTACTAATTTTATGGCTGTAGTCCCCATTCACAGTGGTTTTAGAGACCAAGAGGAGGAAATCTGTTACTGCTTCCACCTTTCCCCCTTCAATTTGCCATTAAGTGATGGGACCAGATGCCATGAACACAGTTTTTTTAATACTGAGTGGTAAGTCAGCTTTTTTTTTTTTTTAAAGAAAATTGAGCATACAGATTATTTCAAATTGCCAAATTAGTTAAAATATACAATACTTAAATAATCTTAGTGTATACTTATATCAATGCTTAGTGCATATCTACATTAGCATTAATAACATTAATTTTTAAGTATTTACCTCTATATTATATATTAACTAGTGTTTAAGCTATAAAAGATATTTCTACTCTTTTTATTCATGTATGAAGAATAACTGTTATTTTAAGATATTGAGTCTAATTAATCTAAAATTACATTTAGACACATGAAATTAAGTTTTGTGGAATAGTCTTTAAAGTCAACAAAAAAGTCCAAAATGCAGTACTTGGTTGCAGTCTCAAAAATGACAGATGATCTCTGTTCCTTTTAAGACAAACCATTCAATATCAAAGTTACTGAAGTCTATACCTCAATCTGTAATGTTGAAGAAACTGAAGTTGAATGGTTCTATGAAGACCTTCTAGAATTAACACCAAAAAAATGACCATTCCATCATAGGAGACTGGAATTCAAAAGTAGGAAGTCAAGAGATACCTGGAGCAACAGGCAAGTTTAGCCTTGGAGTGCAAAATGAAGCTGAGAGAAAGCTTAACAGAGCTTTGCCAAGGGAACACACTGATCATAGCAAACACCCACTTGCAAAACACAAGAGAAGATTGTACAAGTGGATGTTACCAGATCGTCAATAACAAAATCGGATTGATTATATTCTCTGCAGTTGAAGATGGAGAAGCTCCTTTCAGTCAACAAAAACAAGACTAGGAGTTAACTGTGGCTCAAATCATGAACTCCTTATTGCAATATTCAGACTTAAACTGAAGAAAGTAGGGAAAACCACTAGGCCATTCAAGTATGACCTAAATCAAATCCCATACAATTACACAGTGGAAGAAACAAATATATTCAAGTGATAACATCTGACAGACAGAGTGACTGAAGAGCTATGGTGGAGGTTGGTTACATCATGCAGGAGGTAGTGATCAAAACCATTCTGAGAAAAATAAATGCAAGAAGGCAAAATGGTTGTCTGAGGAGGACTTACAAATAGCTGAGAAAAGAAGAGAAGCAAAGGCAGAGGAGAAAAGGAAAGATATACCCATCTGAAATCAGAGTTCCAAAGGGTAACAAGGAGAGATAAGAAAGCCTTCCTACATGAAAAATGCAAAAAATAGAGGGAAACAATAGAATGGGAAAGACTAGAGATCTAGTCAAGAAAATTAGAGATACCAGTGGAATATTTCAAGCAGAGATAGGTACAATAAAGGTCAGAATATGTATCCACCTAAGAGAAGCAGAAGATATTAAGTAAAGGTGGCAAGAACACACAAAATAACTATACAAAAAAAATCTTAATGATCTGAATAACCACACTGGTGTGATCACTCACCTAGATCCAGTCATCTTGAAATGCTAAGTCAAGAGGGCATCACTACAAAAGTATCACTACAAACAAAGCTAGTGGAGGGATGGAATTCCAGCCGAGTTATTTAAAATCCTAAAAGATGATGCTGTGAAAGTGCTGCACTCAATATGCCAGCAAATTTGGAAAACTCAGTAGTGGCCACAGGAACTGGAAAATGTCAATTTTCATTACAATTCCAAAAAAGTCAGTGCCAAAGATTGTTCAAACTACCACACAAATGCACTCATCTCACATGCTAGCAAAGTAATGCTCAAAATTCTCCAAGTCAGGCTTCAACAGTATGTGAATTAAGAACTTCCAGATGTACAAGCTGAATTTAGAAAAGGCAGAGCAACAAGAGATCAAATTGCCAACATCAGTGGATCATAGAAAAAGTAAGAGAATTTCAGAAGATCTACTTCTGCTTCACTGAATATGCTAAAGCCTTTGACTATGTGGTTTACAACAAACAGTGGAAAATTCTTTTTTTTTTTTAATACTTTATTCTATTTTACAGTACTGTATTGGTTTTGCCATACATCGACATGAATCAGCCACAGGTGTACACGATCTCCCCATGCCTAAGCCCCCTCCCTCCTCCCTCCCCACCCCACCTCCCCGGATCATCCCGTACACCAGCCCCAAGCATCCTGTATCCTGCATTGAACATAGACTGGCGCTTCATTT
Source organism: Raphicerus campestris (assembly GCA_006410735.1). Lineage (NCBI taxonomy): Eukaryota > Metazoa > Chordata > Mammalia > Artiodactyla > Bovidae > Raphicerus > Raphicerus campestris. The sequence goes on from SJYW01037003.1 coordinate 775,712, forward strand.
CTTATATGATAGTATACATGTTTCAGTGTCATTCTCTCAAATCTTAAAGAGACGGGAATACCAGGCTACCTTACCTGCCTCCTAAGAAACCAGTATGCGGGCTAAGAAGCAACCGTTAGAACTGGTCATGGAAAAATGGACTGGTTCAAAATTGGGAAAGGTAGTCAAGGCTGTATATTATCACCCTTCCTAATTAACATATGCAGTGTACATCAGGCAAAATGCCAAGCTGGATGGATCACAAACTGGAATCAAGATTGCTGGGAGAAATATCAATAATCTCAGATATGCAGATGACATCATCCTTATGGCAGAAAGCAAATAAAGAGGAGAGTGTGAAAAGCTGGCTTAAAACTCAACATTCAGAAAACTAAGATAATGGCATCTAGTTCTGTCACTTCATGGTAAATAGATGGGGTAACAGTTGAAACAGACAGACTTTATTTTCTTGGGGTCTAAAATCACTGCATATGTTTACTGTCAACATAAAATTAAACTCTGCTTGCTCCTTGGAAGAAAAGGGGATGATAGGGACAAGATGGTTTGATGGCATCACTGACTCAATGGACATGAGTTTGCACCAGCTCCGGAGATGGTGAAAGACAGGGAAGCTTGCCATGCAAAGAGTTGGACACTATTGAGCAACTGAACAACAACAGTGTATTTCTTTACAAATAAAAATTTTGGAGCTTTATATTGGCATGTGTATATATAATATGATTATAATTTATTATTACATTGTAATGTTCAGTTCAGTTCAGTTCAGTCACTCAGTCGTGTCTGACTCTTTGCTACCCCATAAATCGCAGCACACCAGGCCTCCTTGTTCATCACCATCTCCCGGAGTTCAGACTCACGTCCATCGAGTCTGTGATGCCATCCAGCCATCTCATCCTCGGTCATCCCCTTCTCCTCCTGCCCCTAATCCCTCCCAGCATCAGAGTCTTCTCCAATGAGTCAACTCTTCACATGAGGTGGCCAAAGTCCTGGAGTTTCAGCTTTAGCATCATTCCTTCCAAAGAAATCCCAGGACAAATCTCCTTCAGAATGGACTGGTTGGATCTTCTTGCAGTCCAAAGGACGCTCAAGTCTTCTCCAACACCACAGTTCAAAAGCATCCATTCTTTGGCACTCACCCTTCTTCACAGTCCAACTCTCACATCAATACATGACCACAGGAAAAACCATAGCCTTGACTAGACGGACCTTAATCGGCAAAGTAATGTCTTTGCTTGTGAATATACTATCTAGGTTGCTCAGAACTTTTCTTCCAAAGAGTAAGCGTCTTTTAATTTCATGGCTGCAGTCAAAATCTGCAGAGATTTTGGAGCCCCAATAAATAAAGTCTGACACTGTTTCCCCTGTTTCCCCATCTATTTCCCATGAAGTGATGGGACTGGATGCCATGATCTTCGTTTTCTGAATATTGAGCTTTAAGTCAACTTTATCGCTTTCCTCTTTCACTTTCATCAAGAAGCTTTTTAGTTCCTCTTCACTTTCTGCCATGAGGGTGGTGNGGTCGAATCATCTCTCCAGCTGTGCATGAGGTTTCCAATTTCTCCACTGTCTCATCAACACTTGTTATTTTTTTGTGTGCTTATTTACATTTTTTAATAGTTGCCATCCTAATTAATGTGAAGGATATCTAATTATGGTTTTGGTGTACACTGTCCGTTGATTAGGCTTCTGTGGTGGCTCATACGGTAAAGAATCTGCCTACAATGCAGGAGACCGGGGCTAGATCCTTGAGTTTGGAAGATCCCCTGGAGAAGGGAATGGCTACCCAATTCAGTTTTGTGGCCTGGAGAACTCTATGGACTGCATAGACCATGGGGTCGCAAAGAATTCGACACAACTGAGCGACTTTCACAGACAGACTCATTGATTAGTGATGTTCAGCATATTTTCAAATGCTTGTTGACCATTTGTATAACTTTTGGTGAAATGTCTATGCAGGTGTTTTGGTCATTTTTAATTGGGTTACTTTTATAATGCTTGAATTGTAGCAGCTCTTTGAATATACTGGATATTCACCCCTTATCAGATACATGATCTGTATTTTCTTTCATCCCATAGGTTGAGTTTTCACTCTTGATCGTTTCCTTTAGTGTGCAGAGGTTTTGAGGTTTGGTATAGTCTCATTTATCCATTTTTGCTTTTGTTGCTAAAAATCTTTCTGAAGGCATTGGTGTCCTAAGATAGTAAGGATCTGAGCAACCAAGATTCATCAGATAAGGTCCAGAGAGGTGAACCTCAAAGCATTTACTGATTTGTATGTGGTAGCTGAGGTTCTAAGAGGCGGAGAGGCAGAAAGCAGAAGCTCTGAGGTTGAAAAGCTGAGCAGAGGTTTGACAGGACTTGTCAAGAACATCTGCAGAGCTGTATCTGAAGATTAAGATGATGCAGAAATATACCAGCCTCACAAAAACAGAAACCCATCTTGGATTTGCACTAGTCCCAGACGAGCTGAAGTAATCTGCCCCTACTCTCATAACCTCCCAGAAGAGGTATTAACAGTAATCCTCTCTGGAGGAAAATAACATCATTCAGGCCCTCAACTTATCTCTATAATTTTTCACATGTAAAGACCAGGAAGCACTAAAAAATGATCAGGCTTATCAGGAAATAAGACCAAATGGTAGAAAACCAAGAGGGAAAAGAAACCACCCACACACCAAACAACAGAATAGAGACATATAGATAAATCCAGATATTGGAATTATCAGAAAAGATGTCCTATATCTACTGAGCTGAATAATAGATGCCCAAATATGTCTATGTCTTAATCCCCAAACCTGTGATTATTGTCTTATCTGCTTAAAAGGACTCTGTGGATGTGATTAAGTTAAGGCTCTTGAGAAAGGGAGATTAACCAGGATTATCTGCCTGAAAGTGAAGTCGCTCAGTCGTGTCCAACTTTTTGCTACCCCATGGACTGTAGCCCACCAGGGTCCTCTGTCCATGGGATTTTTCCAGGCAAGAATACTGGAGGGGGTTGCCATTTCCTTCTCCAGGGGATCCTTCCAACCCAGAGATTGAACCCAGGTCTCCTGCATGGCAGGCAGACATTTTAACCTCTGAGCCACCAGGGAAGCCCTTATCTGCATGGGCCTGGTGTAATTATAAGGTCCTTAGAAGAGGACCTTCTTCCCGGGTAGAAGACCTCTTCCTTGGTGGCTCAGATGGTAAAGCGTCTGCCTATAATGCAGGTAGATCCGGGTTCAATCCGTGGGCTGGAAGGATCCCCTGGAGAAGGAAATGGCAACCCACTCCAGTACTCTTGCCTGGAAAATCCCGTTAATGGAGGAGCCGAGTAGGCTACAGTCCATGGGGTCACAAAGAGGTGGACATGACTGAGCAGCTTCACTTAAAAGGAGAAGTCAGGAGAATCAATGTCTGTGGTCGATGTGATGGCAGAAGCTAGAGATTGACATAATGCATGGAAGCCAAAAAAGGCAGGAAAGTGGATTCTCCCTCAGTGTTTCTAGGAGGACTCAGCCCTGCCAATATCTTGATTTTAGCCCAGGGAGGTTAGTCTTGGACTTCTGATCTCCCTAACTGTAAGATAATAAATCTGTTCTGTTTTAAGCCAATGAGTTTGTGGCAATCTATCATAGCAATAGGAAACCAACAGATAGCCTAATAGGGGACACAATTATATCAACATACAATTTACAAGAAGTAAATACTATGGAAGCACAGGGCTGGACTGCTCAGTCCAATCTGGGATTCACCGACTGAGGAATACTCACACATATGATAATAACCCACATGATCCCATAATCACTGGTCACCCGTGAGTACAGGAATACAAGGATGATGAATGGCAGATTTTTTGAATAACTAGGAGGCTGAAACAAAACTTCAGTTTATCTCTAATTAACAAGTTGGATTTAGTGAACATAGCACTTTGCATTCAGTACTTAACATATTTTTTTCCCAGGCTCATATGCATTTTCTCATTTCATCACTTATTAGCCTATAAATTAGAATACAAATGAAGTCTCAGAATATTTGAAAGAACTGATATCCTGCAGACCATCATCCAACTGACCACATGCAGTTGAATTAGATTTCAATTTTGAATGATAAATCAAAAAAATCCCCCTGCGTTAGGAAACTTAAAAACACATTCAAGGGAATTACCTGGTGGTCCAGTGGTTAAAACTTCATGCTTCCAATGCAGCGGGATTGAGTTTGATCCTTGCTCTGGGAACTAAGATATAAGATCCCACATGTCAAGCAGTACAAAAAAGAAAAAACAAACCCCACAAGGTAGTTACATCCTCATTATAGTGAGGGAAGACAATATATAATTCCCAAAGTCAAAAATTAAAAAATAATACTGCAATTATGCTATTTAGAGAAATGGAAGTAAATACTAAAATAATCAGCTAAAAAGATAAAATGATTGCTTTGGGGGAAAGGAAAATGGGAGAGCAGTCAGTGAGACTTTGCTATTTTTCACAACAAACTTTGTATAACTGTATTATTCTAGACCAGGAGGTGGCAAATCTCTGTAAAGGGCTAGGCAGTAAACATTCTAAGCTTTGCAGGCCATATGGTAGACTTGTTGCAACTACTTAACTATGGCTAAACAAAAGGAGCTAGAGAGCATTCCTAAACAAGTGGGTATAGCTGTATTCCAGTAAAGCTTCATTATTGACACAGAAATTTGAATTTCATGTCACTTCAGGTGTTATAAAATATTTTTCATTTGAGTTTTTCAACCATTTAAAAATTGTAGTTTTGGAGCTGTATAAAAATAGACTGGATTTGGACTGAGCTATTGTTTGCTGATAACTGCTCTAAATGATGTGTCTTTATATATCTATTAAAATAAACAAAACCCAACACACCTCTTGCAAAGAAAGCTAAGACTAGCAGGACACTTTATTTTTATCTTGATGAAGTGTACATTTTAAAACACTATAGCAAACAGCTTTCTTTTCATAGTGGGAGCAAGACAGAGATGTCTGGTGTCACCACTTCTATTCAGCAGTATACAAGGCTCTAGAGAATGCAGTAAGACAATGAGAATAAATATAAGGATTAAAAAGGAAAACCAAAAATATCCTTATGCACAGACAAAATAACTGTTTAGGGAAAGATGCAAAAGAATCTGCAATTTGTTACAGTTAAATGGAGAATTTGACTGAATATAAGTTCTATAAATAAAAATCTATTACTTTGATACACCTGCAAGAAACTGTTAGAAAACATTAAAAATAATACAGATTATAATTGCAACCACTGAAAGCAAATTTACTTCAAGAATAAGTCTATGTAACATGGACTTCTCTGGTGGTTCAGTGGGTAAGAGTCCACCTGCCAGTGGAGGGGCCATGGGTTTGATACCTGGCTGCATGCTGCAGAGCAACTCAGCCTGTGTGCCACAGCTACTGAGACCACGTGCTGCAACTACTGACGCCCTCAGGCCCTGAAGCCTGTGTTCCTTAACAAGAGAAGCCACGGCAACGAGAAGCCCGAGGAAGAGGAGCCCCCATTGTGCAGCAGCAAAGACACAGCACAGCCAAAAATAAATTCATTAATTAAAGAATAAGTCTATGTGCCTCAACTAAGACCCAGAACAGCCAAATAAATAAAAATATTTTTAAAAAAGAATAAGTCTGACAAAATATATGCAAGAAGTTTATGAAAAGAAACCTCTGAAGTTCAGAAAGAAAAGAAAACTATACACTTGCTGAAAGACTTTAAGGAAAACCCAAATAAATGATAGTGTTAGGAAGATTCAATAGCAATAGAAGAGAGATCTATTCCCACCAAACTGATTTAGTGCCATCTCAATTAGAATTCCAACAAGGTTTCCCATGGAACTCCATAAACTGAATAAAAAGTATTTGGGAAATCAAAGGGTCAATAATAAAAATACCCCCGAGGAGAAAACAGGTATGGGGCTTATCTAACTACACAGCAACACTTAAAAATTTATTGTTATTAAGACTGGAGTTTTTGGCATTGGGATGCATGTCTGACTCTTTGTGACCCCATGGACCATAGCCCTTCAGGCTTCTCTGTCCATGGAATTCTCCAGGCAAGAATACTGGAGTGGGGTGCCATTTCCTTCTGCAGGGATTTCCAACCCAGGGATGGAATCTGGTCTCTTGCATTGCAGGCAGATTCTTTACCATCTGAGCCATGAGGGAAATATATGAATTAACATTGTCGTTCAGTCACTAAGTCATGTCCAGCTCTTTACTACCCAATGGACTGCAGCACTNACCTGGCTGCATGCTGCAGAGCAACTCAGCCTGTGTGCCACAGCTACTGAGACCACGTGCTGCAACTACTGACGCCCTCAGGCCCTGAAGCCTGTGTTCCTTAACAAGAGAAGCCACGGCAACGAGAAGCCCGAGGAAGAGGAGCCCCCATTGTGCAGCAGCAAAGACACAGCACAGCCAAAAATAAATTCATTAATTAAAGAATAAGTCTATGTGCCTCAACTAAGACCCAGAACAGCCAAATAAATAAAAATATTTTTAAAAAAGAATAAGTCTGACAAAATATATGCAAGAAGTTTATGAAAAGAAACCTCTGAAGTTCAGAAAGAAAAGAAAACTATACACTTGCTGAAAGACTTTAAGGAAAACCCAAATAAATGATAGTGTTAGGAAGATTCAATAGCAATAGAAGAGAGATCTATTCCCACCAAACTGATTTAGTGCCATCTCAATTAGAATTCCAACAAGGTTTCCCATGGAACTCCATAAACTGAATAAAAAGTATTTGGGAAATCAAAGGGTCAATAATAAAAATACCCCCGAGGAGAAAACAGGTATGGGGCTTATCTAACTACACAGCAACACTTAAAAATTTATTGTTATTAAGACTGGAGTTTTTGGCATTGGGATGCATGTCTGACTCTTTGTGACCCCATGGACCATAGCCCTTCAGGCTTCTCTGTCCATGGAATTCTCCAGGCAAGAATACTGGAGTGGGGTGCCATTTCCTTCTGCAGGGATTTCCAATCCAGGGATGGAATCTGGTCTCTTGCATTGCAGGCAGATTCTTTACCATCTGAGCCATGAGGGAAATATATGAATTAACATTGTTGTTCAGTCACTAAGTCATGTCCAGCTCTTTACTACCCAATGGACTGCAGCACTCCAGGCTTCCCTGTCCTCCACTGTCTCCCGGAGTTTGCTCAAACTCATGTCCATTGAGTCGATGATGCCACCAACCATTTTGTCCTCTGCCACCCTCTTCACCTTTTACCTTCAATCTTTCCTAGCATCAGGGTCTTTTCCAGTGAGTTGGCTCTTCCAGCAGGTGGCCAAAGTATTGGAGCTTCAGCTTCGGCATCAGTTCTTCTAATTAATACTCATGACTGACTTCCTTTAGAATTGACTGGTTTGATTTCCTTGCAATCCAAGTGATTCTCAAGAATCTTCTCTAGCTCCACAATTTGAAGGCATCAATTCTTCAGCGCTCAGCCTTTTTTATGGTCCAATTCTCACATCCCTACATGACTAGTGGAAAAATCACAGCTTTTACTATGTGGACCTTTGTTGGCAAAGTGATGTCTCTGCTTTTTAATACACTTTCTGGGTTTGTCATAGCTTCCCTTGCAAGAGTATTAACATATTAGGAATCTTTGTGACAGATACACATAGGACTCTGACAAATTACTAACAGAAATGTCTTTAGTGAGTTATTACCATAGATTTTCTATTGTAAGAAATATATTTTAAACATATATTAAGAAACTAGTTCATCAAGACCTTAGCACTACTATCTATACTATATTTTGATATGAAATAAACTTGTAGTTAAGTTTAAGTTGTGGGTAGAATAGTTAAGTGAAAGGATTGCTGGGTGCCCATGGGCAGGCACATTCTAAGGGCAATTATTTTAAAGTTCTTTGAAGCTGTCAAAATAGCATGATACTGTCCATATAAAATATTGCCCCTTATAGTTCCAAGCTTATCTTTCAGAAAGTACTGTTAAGAGTGATGAAAAGTAGAAAGAAGGGTATTTAATTTTCAAAATGATTATTTGCCTTCGATAGCCTATGCCTAAGAAATACTGTTGTAATAAATAACTTTCAGAGAGCACATTTCGGTTAGTAGTTAACGTGCTTTAGATTTAGTCTCTGACTTGTAGTTCTCTAGTAAAATTTGAAATTCTAGGTATGGAATTTGATTTAAAGATATGCAAGCTCAAGACAGGCAATCCCTGTGATTTCTTTTAAAATTAGGTTATAATGACTCAAAACAGCAACTATTTCTATAGTACGTAGTTATTGCTCTATACTTACATGTATGAACTAAATTAGCCCTCATAACAATCCTATGAGGATTTTCCTATTATCTGTCCCACTTTACAAATGAGGAAATTGAGGCAGAGGTTAAATTACTTGGCCCCAAACCCCATGGCTAGTAGGTGGCAGAGCTATGATTCAGACCTACACAGTTTGACTGTAGAAACTGTGCTTTTAATTATTAAATGAAACTGCCTCTCACACTGATTTAATAGATTAGTGAATACGCAGATTCAAATTGCTCTGACCTTTAATTTCAATGTATCATAATGAGCTGAAATGGCAACCCACTCCAGTGTTCTTGCCCGGAGAATCCCAGGGACGGGGGAGCCTGGTGGGCTGCCATCTATGGGGTCGCACAGAGTCGGACACTACTGAAGTGACTTAGCTTAGGGGATTAATTACAGTGATTAGCACAAAGATGAAGAATATAGCACAGTCAAATTCATGATCACACAAAGTAAAAGGAAAAAGTTTACTAACCATTCAGCACTGATGTTTCCTGTTATTTTCATTTTTTTTTTCCTTTCTAAAATGCCTACTAAGACTGCAAGTACCACAGGGATGGGATCCACCTTTCTTGTCTGTTTTTCTCTATAACAATCTCTACATCTAGCACGGTGCCTGGTACCTAGTGGGTCCTCAAATATTTGAGCAACTGCAGACTCAGGGGCCTCAAGGAATGTTCCTCAAGAGGCTGTTTACTTGCTTTGTTATTTTTGGTCCTATTTAAGACTACAGAAGACTTTCACAAATTCTCATTGCTAAAGCTTAAAAAACATGTAAGTAGACACAATAAAACTTGAAAATTCACTTCCTAAGCACCAATACACACTCTTTTCCAGTTGACCACTGTCCTGTTTAGTGATTTCTCTTTTACTTGCATGCACATATGCCAGTACAGGTTTATATGAAAACACAAATGTAACCACAAATACACATTTTCCTGCAACTATCTCCTGTTAGTTTCTCATGTCTCTCTAAATCTACTCCATTGATTTGAACAGTTATCCAGTATTTCACAGTACAGACATATTAAATTTTATGTAATTACTCCCCATGGATGGACATCCACAGGGTTTCTTACTAGTATCTACTGAAAACCATGCAGCAATGAACACTGCTGTGCAAATACATGTAGACATGTAGCATTACTGAGTAACACAGATCCCTGCTCACTGAAAAGCTTGTTAGCAGGTAGGCACAGGTAGCTCCTTGGACAGCAAGGAGATTAAACCAGTCAATCTTAAGGGGAATCAACCCTGAATACTGGCTGCAAGGACTGATGCTGAGGTTGAAACTCTAGTATTTTGGTCATCTGATGCCAACAGCTGACTCATTGGATAAGTCCCTGAAGCTGGGAAGGACCGAGGGCAGAAGAGGGCTCAGAGAATGAGATGGCTGGATGGCTTCACTGATGCAATGGACATGAACATGGGCAAACTTCAGCAGATAGTGAGGGCCAGAGAGGCCCGGCGGGCTGTAGTCCATGGGGTCTCAAAGAGTTGGACATGACTGTGCAACTGAACAACAACAAGTAGCTACTTCAACGGCGCTTCTTCCCTCTGGCTTTTTAAGAAGAGGTATGAATAGAGCCGGGGCTTCCCAGGTGGCTCAGTGATAAAGGATCCACCTGCCAATGCAGGAGATGCTGGTTCAGTCCCTGGGTCAGGAAGATCACCTGGTGGTCCATAGTGTCGAAGAGAGTCGGACATGACTGAGCACGAAGCACGAAAGATGAGAGCTGATGA
>SJYW01037003.1:799310-826319 GCA_006410735.1 Raphicerus campestris
CATCAAGAGGCTCTTTAGTTCTTCTTTACTTTCTGCCATAAGGGTGGTGTCATCTGCATATCTGAGGTTATTTATTGATATTTCTCCCGGCAATCTTGATTCCAGCTTGTGCTTCATTCAGCCCAGCATTTCTTATGATGTACTCTGCATGTAAGTTAAATAAGCAGGGTAACAATATACAGCCTTGACGTACTCCTTTTCCTATTTGGAACCAATCTGTTCTGTGTCCAGTTCTAACTGTTGCTTCCTGACCTGCATACAGGTTTCTCAAGAGGCAGGTCAGGTGGTCTGGTATTCCCATCTCTTTAAGAATGACACACATATTCTATATTCACTTAATGTGTGCCAGGCCTGTTAATAGATAGGGTTAAAGATTATAAACATTTGAAGTTATTTCAGAGTGATTTCTGAAGACCTTTTCCCTTCCTTGTCACACTTTCTAAACTGGCAGCTTTTGAGCTTCATTCATTCAGATGTTCATTTAATAGGCAGAAATTGAGAAGCAGTTGAAGATTAACCACCATACTGGACAGTGGCTGTTTAAAGAAGGGGTAAGACAGCCTCTGTCACTTAGGAATTATATGAGCAGTGAAAGCAAGAGTTAAAATACAAGGATGAATGAAATGCTATGGAGGCAAAGAGGTAGAAATGACCGTGGGAAATGAGTGAAGAACTGATTGCTTGAAGGATGCTTGAAGTTGTCGTATTGCAGGTTAACTGGTGATTTTTACTGGAAAACAGTTTTGTTTATGTTTAGCATTGTTAACATAAAACTCAGTCAGAAATGATGACATTTACTCAACTTGTAACATATACTCAACTTGTCATTTCAGGAACTGTCTTGTTTTGTTACAAGGTGCTATGAAGTGGTGATGAATGTGGTCCATCAGCTGGCTGCCCTCTATATCAGTAACAAGTAATGGATTTAAAAAGTCATTTTGCATTTTTAATAGAGATGCAGGGAATGTTTTTTCTTAAATTAGCTAAATATCTAAAAATTTTTCATGTGTTTACTCACTCACTCATTCCTTCATTCACTTATTCAGCTTTCTTTGAACATGCATGATGTTTTCAATACTCCTTGATGTGTATAATGCAGAGGTTAGTAAGACAGTTTATACTGTGGTGCAGGAACCCATCATCTGTCTGAATGAGAATGTTGACAGAACAGTCTTTAATTGTAGAGAAAAGGGCTAATACAGAATGTACTGAGTTGTCTTTACTTATTGCTTTCCTTTACATTGAAGTATTCTTGGCTCATTAGAATCACGTGACACTTAAACTGTTGAATCTTAGGGAGAGGGGACTAGATAGTCTATAATTCTAATGATCTTCCAAGTTTGGATATCATTGCCCTAAATCAAGAAAAATGATCAATTGTCATAGTTAGTATTCCTAACCACCACAGAGTCATATCTTGCATTTGGTTAAAACTTTATACTTAATTTTTCCCACTCACTTATAATCTTAAAATACCTTTGTTTAGGTATATGATTAGGAGTTGTCAGTTGTGAGAAGAGAGGTAACTGAGGCCCAAAGGACCTGCCAGAATTCCACGGCAGTCTCGGTCTGATTCTTTCGGTCCCCAGTCCATTCATTGCTGTTCTTCCTATACCATGCTGTGTCTTAACTCGCTTTATAAAGTGGAAGAGTGTGTTTCTCATTCTCATGTGTTTCTGCTCTGTCAGATATTTATGTTATGTTCTGTGTTTTCACTAAAGTTCTCCTCATGGCAGAAGGGAATGAGAGTATAGCTACCCCAGCCCCCCGTAGAACCTGGTGTGTGATTCAGAGATACCCCTCTCTACCACACCCCGTCCTAGAAAGATGAAATTTATATGAATTTTGTGTTTAATTTTTAAAGTATTCTATCTTGTGGAATATTTATACATGTTTTAATGTGTAAGTATTAATTTATTTACTGTTGAGTAGGTTGATTCTCTGGGAAGTAAAATTGAATTATCCTGGGGCTTTGACTTCAGTGTAATCCCATCTTGTATACATTGTTTTCTCAGTAGGAGTGAAAACTCTAGAAATAAACCCAACTGGAGAGAAGACTAGTTTCCAAATGCCAGTTTGGGTAGGATAGCAAAGATTCTAGTTGAAAATGGAGACATTCTAATAGTTTAGCAATAAAGGCGTATCAGTTCGTTATTTCTCTGCTTCATCTCAAGCTGGATGGGCCACGTATTGATGTATGCCTGCCCACTGAGTTGGGTATAGGCAAGGAGAGTACGTTAGTTCTCTTTTTGGGTGTGGACTATGATAGTAAACTTGTGTTACATAAATTTTACTGACTAAAGCCTAAATAAAAGTAAATACATTTTTAAATTTCAAGAGGCTTTTTCCTTAAACATGAACTGTGACCAAAAAATGAGGTTTTCTCTTAAACTTGGATGTTATTTTATTACAGGATTGCACCCAAAATTATAGAAACAACTGGAGTTCATTTTCAGGTAGAAGTAATTTAACTTGTAAAATAGTAATTTTTAGTATATTTTATTTTGGCATTTATATGATTGGGGAGTACTGCACTTATTGCAAGGCTGTTAAAGGGTTTCTCTCTTTCTTTTGCATTTGTTCTCTCATTTGTGAACTTGATGAGGCATTATTGACCCACTGTGAGTGTAACTCTTCTTAGTATTGGCCCAGTGCAGACTCTCGAAGTGAGTGGTCCCCAACCTTTTTGGCACTAGGGGCCACTTTTTTGAAAGACAGTTTTCCACAGACCACAGGGGTGGGGGAAGGGGAGTGAAGGGGTGGTTTGGGGATGATCCAAGCACATTACATTTACTGTGCACTTTATTATTACATTGGCTTCGTCTCCGATAATCAGGCGTTAGATCCTGAAGGTTGGGGAACCCCAGCTGTAAGTGGTCTGAGAGAATCTACCGTATCATGATTAAGGATGAAATTTGGGTGAGGGTTTTCCAATTTTAGGCTGTTCCATCTTGAAGATTAGTAGTTTCGTCTGTAGCTTAACTTTCCTACTGCTTTAAGTTAGTAATTATCCCAAGTGTGTTTAACTTTAAAATCCACATTAAGCTTAACTTCTAACTAGTGATTAAATGATAATCATTAAAGGTTTTTTAACAGACTATGTATGAGCACTTGGGAGAGCTGCTAACAGTTTTGCTTACCCTGGATGAAATTATTGATAATCACATCACGTTAAAAGACCACTGGACTATGTACAAAAGGTGAGCCAACTAAAATGTTAAAAATGCTCTCTTTGTACAGTTAATATATTACTAAAAAATAAATATAAATAGTACAGATCCTGTAAGAGACCTGAAGATACATATTTAGAAGGATCTCATTTCAGATTTTCTTTGAAGACAGTAACCATTCTTTTCATTGCAGATGGGCTTTTTGAGAGTATGATATACTTGCATAAATAGCATTCTAATTCTTAAAGTGTAGTGAATGTTAATTTGACTATTTTAGGACCCAGGTTTATTTTCCTTGTTCTATACAAGTAACATTTATTCTCAGCTTGGTTTTATTTTGTTTTATATTCCAAACTTTTTAAAGTGAAGGCATTTTATTTTATTCACTCTATTCAGTTTTCACTAAATTTTATCTAGAGAGTACCAGGTATCTGAATTGAAGATGCTATAAAAAGGTATGTGATTAGAAATTTAAATATATTAGGGTTGTTTTTGTTCAAATTTTCAAATGTGTAGAGCCAAATAAATAATGACAAATATAGAATTTTTGATTTTGGGGGATAGTTTTAATACAAGAATTTATTGGCAAATTGAAAGTCTTTCTCCTCCTCTTCTACAAGGTTACTGAAATCTGTCCATCACAATCCTTCAAAGTTTGGAATTCAGGAAGAAAAGCTAAAGCCATTTGAAAAGTTCTTGCTGAAGCTGGAAGGGCAGTTACTTGATGGAATGATATTTCAGGTATGAGAACTGTATCAGACTATAATAAATGGGCTTCTATTAGTAGACCCAGCTCAGAATTGTAGTGGGGCACTTTTATAACATATTATTGTGACTGTTTTTCTTTAAAAGTGCTTAAGCTTGAAACATTGATTATGTTGTAAAATATAATTATGTCAGTATCTAGTAGCTAATGAAATTAACAGTATACTGGTTGTATTTGGGATAAAGTTTTTTTTTAAATTATGTAAAATGATAGAACTGTTTGAGGATTAGTATGTAAATAGTTGTGTCAAGCATTTTTGTTTATCTCTAGATTTTAGGTTTGTGAAACAGCCTCTTAAAAGTCTGTTTTAATTCTTCCTACACAGGGAATATAATTTAGATCTATACAGTTCAGATAGCTTCTAACCACATGTAGCTATTTAAATTTAAAATAAATCACCCTCTGCCATACTAGCAACATTTCAAATGCTTAATAGCCACATGTAATATAATTATCACACCTGTGTGTGTGCTCAGTCATGTCTGACTCTTTGCAACCCCATGAACTGTAGCCCTCCAGGCTCCTATGTCCATGGGATTCTCCAGGCAAGAATACTGGAGTGTGTTGCCGTTTCCTTCTCCAGGGGATCTTCCCGACTCAGGGATCAAACTCACATCTCCTGCATTGGCAGGCAGATTCTTTGCTGCTGAGCCACAGGGAAGCCCTCACACCTTAAACTTAATATGTTACATGCCAGTGTTACCTCAGTAAAACGGGGGGAAGTCAGCTGTGGCTAACAGTCATACCAGTCAGCACATACAGAAAACATTTCCATCATCAGAGGCAATTCTGTTAGATGGCACTGCTTTGGTCGTGTTCACCAGAAGTTGCATTACAATACATCCTTGAACAGCATGGGTTTGAACTGCACGGGTCCACTTATATATGGATAGTTTCAATAGTAAACGCTATAGTATTACATCATCTATAGTTGGTTGAATCCAAGTATGGAGAGGAACTGTGGATACAGAGGGCTAGCAATAAATTATATGTGATTTAACCCCCACTTGTTCAAGGTTCAACTGTATATTCCATTTAAAATCTATTTCAAGGTTACTTTTATATTTTAGATGGTCACAATTTTTACAGAATGATCACAGCTCTTGTTTGTACCAACTTAAGTACACATCCAGTAATTTTAGAAGAATTTTTTTCTTTGATTCTTTTTCCAGGAGCCATTTCTACAGATGATGTAATAAAGTGCTAAGAGAGTAATTGTAACCAGAAAAAATAAAGTCTCTTCTTAAAAGTGTAAATTAAAATAATAAAACATGCTTTCCCAGATACACCTTCTGTACATTACCAAGCACCACTGTGTCCCTTCATGTAGGATTGCAGATTTTCAGTTCAGTTTTATTACTTTCATATAACTAGTGCTCAAATATATAAGTGTATACACATTTCCCATTCAGAAAGATTTAGATATTGGATTAGATTAAAAACTTGAGCCTCAGTGTTAGTAAAATTAAAATAATGAATGTAGGATTTTATCACTCTATATTTAATTCTGTTTCATAGCATATTAAGTCATAATAACTTATGAGAATCTAAATTTCTCTAAACGTTTTCTGTGTAGGCCTGTATAGAACAACAGTTTGATTCTCTCAATGGAGGAGTATCTGTGTCGAAAAATAGTACTTTTGCTGAAGAATTTGCACATAGTATTCGCTCAATTTTTGCAAATGTAGAAGCCAGACTTGGTAATGTAAAATGCATCTTTTTTGTTTTTGTTTGTAAAGTTTTCATTTCCTTTAAAGCAGAACTATAAGAATACTCTGTTTTTCTCTCATGTTGTTTTATAAGGAGAACCTTCTGAAATTGATCAGAGAGACAAGTATGTGGGAGTTTGTGGACTCTTTGTATTGCACTTTCAAATTTTTCGAACCGTTGATAAAAAGTTTTACAAGTCTTTATTGGACATTTGTAAAAAGGTAAGAATTTGTAACTTCTGTTTTTTTCAATTTGAATAGATGGAAAAGATTTTGGATAAAACTAGATATTTTAAAATGTGTTTTATTCCTGCTTACAAAAATGGTAATTTTTGTAATAGTTATAAAACTAATAGCATAAAATTCATTTAAGAAACTAAGCTGTCCAAAAATAAGTAACATTGTACATAAAAATATCCCATAATGTAAATACAGATTAGTAGGTGCTTTTCTGGATCTTTTCCTGTACATTAACTTCCTATTACTATTACTACATTTTTCTCTTCTCTTTCTTTTCCTTCTTTTTGTCATTCGTTCCCATTGAAGTAGAAAAATATGAAATAATTTTTTTCCTGTCTTTGCTGTTTCCATGGTGTGGTGCCTGATTTCAAAGTTGAAAATTTTAATATTATATAGAATCAAGTATAGTGACCATGAGAACCCAGCCATCTTGGATATGTATTTTGCATTTTTTCACTAATATAAAGTGAAAGTAAAGATTGTAATGTTTCAAGTTTCTGTTTAATTTTTACATGTTTTAGTTGATCTGAAAATCCATGAGTGTGTTTAAGTGTGTGTGCACATGCATATATATGTTGTTTAATATTTAGGCAGAATAAAATTAATGTCATGCTCCACACCAGATACAGGAATGCCTTGCCGTGAATTCTGTGCCATGTTAACATAATTTTTCATATTAATGAGTATCTTTTTATCATTATTTTTCTTGAAATATTTGTCTTCCTTTGGCTGTTGTCAGACTGTTAAACAGTTCATTATTTGGCCTGCATTTAATGATTTCTCCCTTTATTATATTTCCTGTTTCAGGTACCAGCCATCACTCTAACTGCTAATATTATTTGGTTTCCTGATAATTTTTTGATCCAGAAAATACCAGCAGCTGCCAAACTTCTGGACAAAAAAAGTCTTCAGGCCATTAAAATACACAGAGATACTTTCCTACAGCAGAAAGCGCAGTCACTTACCAAGTAGGTTTTATAAGTACCCATAATGAAAATATTTATATATTTTTATATTTCAGCTCTTACACTGATTCTGAATGTATGGAAAGTATTTGAATTATAAGATCAAACATAGTTACTCATTACCAGAGAAAAGGCTGGGCAGTCTCTCCAAGATTTATTTTCTAGGAGTGTGTTCTTGTTTTAAATATTTTAGGCATAAACCTTAGCTTAAGACGTGGACGAGTTATGCTTTATGGAAATACATATACCTGTGCATACATTCGTATATACATACACATGCTTTTTTATCAGGTGCATTATATATTTTTTGTGTGTGGAATGAAGTCTCTGCAGTAGATGCCATTTGATGAATTAAGAACATCATGTGTACATGCTTCATTATTGATTTTTGCAAGATTGATGCCATCCTTTTTTTATTTTTATCAAAGTAATGTATGCATGTATTTAAGAAGTTAAAAAGTATTAATGGCTCAAAGGGAAAAATAATTGTCCTCTGCTGAATTGCCCCCTATACCTTAGTCCTGTTGCCTAAAAGAATACTTTTAACTCCTAGTTTCTTCTAATACTTACATCTTTTAGCTTCTCTTACTATGTAAAATTTCAAATATGCACAAAATAGAGAAAATAGTATAATGAACTCCCATGTTCTCATCATCTGGCTCAACAGTTAAGTTTACTCACTGAAGTATATTGCGTTCTCCCTGGAGTTATAGTTCTAAAATTTTATGTTGACTTAGATGAAGATTTTAAGTGAGGTGTCATGGGACTTTGCCACTGGCCTGGTACTGATCACGGTTTTTATCTGTGGTTATATGATAATATGGAAAACTACCCACTTTCTGTTGATCTTCACTATGGAGGGGGAAGTTGCGTCACTCCTGTACAGTGGGAAAGAAGGAGTATGTGTGGACTGTATGAGGTCCCCTAAAGCATCTTTTAGTACTCCCAAGTCTTGTGATTAAAGTCATGGAGAGTGATAGCGACTCAATTCAGGCAGGACTACTCAGGGCAGAGATTTCAGGGCTCTCCAGTACATGATAAGACAGAGTTGAGAGATGAAGACATAGTTTGGGGTTAGATTACAGAGATGAATTCAGTAGGATGGAGAGACAGGAATCAGATTTATTAGCAGTAATCTTAAAAAAGATTTGGATTTTTGTTATCAGAGGCTTAACGTTCTTTAACAATGCAATACAATTGCTAAACGTGTCAGTTTATATTTAAAGTACATTAATAATTATACCCAAATTTTGGAAAGTAGTTGCCATGTCTAGGCCAGGGGAATTGGTAGTTGCAGTGAATTCTTACTGGTCACATAATTAGTGTTTGGTGGTACCACATTTTAAGAGGGCCATAGAGTGCAGCATCTTTGGATGAAGCTGATCAGGATGTTAGATCTGAGTACCATGACCTTTGAAGACTTAATGGAAAAGTCTCTATACGGTTTGACCTTTAAAAGAGAAATCTGAAGAATGATGTGTTTTCTTTAACTATTTGGAAGGCGTTCAGATTGAGGAGGGAACAGATTTAATTCCTGTGGCTTCAGAAGTTCAATCAGAACCAAAAGATGAACATGGCAGATATTAATAGTAATTGCCAATGTTTTTAAGCTTGTTCTAGGCAACCCACTCCAGTACTCTTGCCTGAAGAATCACAGGGACAGGGGAGCTTGGTGGGCTGTCATCTATGGGGTCGCACAGAGTCAGATATGAGTGAAGCAACTTAGCAGCAGCAACAGCAGTAGGCCTTCTGCTAAAGTGTTTAAACACAGTCTTACATAAACCCTGTAACAATCTTCTCCTATGGGAAATAGTAAATTCACAACTAGTATTTACCCTGTGCTTTCAGTAAGCCAGTATATTCCAGGAACTTCATACGTGTCATCTTTTTTAATCATCAGAAAATCCTGTGAGATAGATACTGTTGTTATGGCCATTTTATAACTGAGAAAATTGAGATAGAGAGTGACCATACTCAAATTTAGACAAATGTGTGGCAGAGCTGGGAGTTTACCTCTAGAGCGCAAGCCCTTAACACTATTCTAACGTACTATTTTCATCCCATTTTCAGGTAAGGAAAATGAGGCTTAGAGAAATAGATGTTGCCAGGACATACAGCTAGGTACATGTCGGAGAGGCCAGGCAGACCCGTGCCCAGCCTGCTCTTGAGCCTTTGCAGCAGAGTTGTGTAAGCTGCCCTGAGGACTAGTGACCCTTACACCAGAGCTGCACAGGCAGAACACAGAGGACTGTCAGTCCAGGGTGCTACAGGAACTGAGTCTTCTTAAGTAAAAAACTGAATAAGGTGACTTTCAAAGATTCCCTCCCCCCATAAGATAACATTTTAATGTTTCCAAATTCTTTTATTTCAAAAATATACCTACACAGTCACTGCAGAGCTCCTTTGAGCTGAAGGGGCCAGTGTCTTTTTCATTGTCATAACTCTGCCAAAGAAACCTCAGATTCACAACACTGAAGTGAAGCCCAGGATAGAGGAGTCCTGCTTGAGTCCTGATCATTCTCCTCAAAGTGGAAGCGTTGTCCTAGGATTCTGCCGCTTATCTGTGTTCCAGACTTTTAAATCAAATTATCCACAAGTCAAATAATAAATTTTAGCACCATTTGAGGCAGAGTACAACTGTTGGTGGTGGTGGTTTAATGGAATCCTGGCTCAGCAGAAATAATTTTTCTCAGATTTGATGGTGAGGTTTCACCTCCTTAAAACACATTGAATTAATTGGAATTAATTTATTGTTTTTAAAATAAAAGAGGGGTATACCTTAAATAGTTGTGCCCTGAAAGTTCTCATCTTGAGTGATTTGATATGCATTGATAGAGTGATATAGTGTTAATAAGCAACCTGCTTAGTAGAATTTTATTACTGATTGAGCTTTTCCAGTTTGGGACAGTTTCCTAGATTTGGGCTTAACTCCTGGCTCAGCTGAGTACTAGTATGATGTTGGGCCCAGTACTAATTTCCCTGTGTGTCAATTTCCTGTTCTGTAAAATGGAAATCATGATATGATAGCTACCTCATAAGGTTAATATGAGGATTGAATGAGTTAATTTGTGTAAAGTGCTTATACAGTGATTGGGCATTTAGTAAGCATTCAGTAAATGTTAGCTTTTATTTTCAGATTCTAAATACTTCCATTGTGGTTCAAGCTGTCATCTCCTTTCCTCTGCATTATCACAGGAACTTCCTAAGTGGTTTTCCTGCTTTTACCATTGTCCCCTATATAGTTTATTTTCAGTATGCCAACCAAAGTGATACTGATCCTCCTCAGAGTAGGTCAGTCTGCTCAAATCCGCTAGCAGGCATCCCCAACCTTGAGAATCTAATGCCTTGATGACCTGAGGTGGAGCTGATATAATAATAGAAATAAAGTACACAATAAATGCAGTGTGCTTACATCATCCCATAACCATTTACCCCAGCTTCCCCAGGCTGTGGGAAAATCATCTTTCATAAAACCAGTCCCTTATGATGCTAAAGCTGAAACTCCAGTACTTTGGCCACCTCATGTGAAAAGTTGACTCATTGGAAAAGACTTTGATGCTGGGAGGGATTGGGGGCAGGAGGAGAAGGGGACAACAGAGGATGAGATGGCTGGATGGCATCACAGACTCGATGGAAGTGAATGAGTGAACTCTTCCCAGAGTTGGTGATGGACAGGGAGGCCTGGCGTGCTGCAATTCATGGGGTCGCAAAGAGTCGGACACGACTGAGTGACTGAACTGAACTTACTACCAACAAGGTTGAGTCTAAAGTGGGGCTTCCCTGGTGGCTCAGAAGGTAAAGCGTCTGCCAGCAATGCAGGAGACCTGGGTTCAATCCCTGGGTCAGGAAGATCCCCTGGAGAAGGAAATGGCAACCCACTCCAGTACTCTTGCCTGGAAAATTCCGTGGATGGAGAAGCCTGGTAATTTACAGTCCATGGGATTGCAAAGAGTTGCACACAACTGAGCAACTTCACTTCAGAGGCTTTCCACTGAAGTCCTTACCACGCCTTATACAAATTCCTTTCCATTTTACCTGTTCTTCCAACCCACTCACCCCTGTATATCTCTGATCTCCTTTTCTGTTCTCANGGGATTGCAAAGAGTTGCACACAACTGAGCAACTTCACTTCAGAGGCTTTCCACTGAAGTCCTTACCACGCCTTATACAAATTCCTTTCCACTTTACCTGTTCTTCCAACCCACTCACCCCTGTATATCTCTGATCTCCTTTTCTGTTCTCATCCCTCTTCTCTGCTCTTCAGTCATCCTGACTTCTTTTAGTACTTAAGCATGGCACACACTCTTCTGCTTTGAGATGATTGCTTTTGTTGTTTACTTACCTAAAATTCTCATCTGTTGTATATTTGCATGGATTACTTATTTGTCTCCTTCAATCTTGGCTCATGATCGCTTTTTCAATAAGGCTACTTTGATCACTGTGTTTAAAATTGTACTTGCTGCCCCAGTCACTTTTCCCTGCTGTATTTTTTCCGAAGCACATATCTGACATCTCAGAGTTCAGTTTCTGATTGCTTTATTTCACAACTCTTCTTTCTAGAATATAAGATTCATGGGAGCAGAGATTTTTGTCTGTTTTGTTTACTGCTTTTTCTGTTTTTAGTACTGAAAAAGAGTGCCTGGCCTTTATAGATATTCAGTGAATATATGTTGCTTAAGTAAATTATATGTGTATGTATAACATGTATATTTTGAAAATCTGAAGGAAAAAAAATCTGAAAGATGAATTGANGTTTACTGCTTTTTCTGTTTTTAGTACTGAAAAAGAGTGCCTGGCCTTTATAGATATTCAGTGAATATATGTTGCTTAAGTAAATTATATGTGTATGTATAACATGTATATTTTGAA
The DNA here is from genome assembly GCA_006410735.1 of Raphicerus campestris. Classification (NCBI taxonomy): domain Eukaryota; kingdom Metazoa; phylum Chordata; class Mammalia; order Artiodactyla; family Bovidae; genus Raphicerus; species Raphicerus campestris. The sequence continues at coordinate 811,030 of SJYW01037003.1, forward strand.
AATCTGAAGGAAAAAAAATCTGAAAGATGAATTGACTGCTGCCAGGAAATATTTCATTCTAGCCAATAAGAAGAAATGGAAGTAAATTTTCTTTCCTGTGCTAAATAACCTCAATATTTTCCTTTGTTAGAGATGTACAGTCTTACTACGTCTTTGTGAGCTCATGGATGATGAAAATGGAATCTATTTTATCTAAAGAGCAGAGAATGGATAAATTTGCCGAAGACCTCACCAGTAGATGTAATGTTTTTATACAGGTAGTTGCATCTTCTTTCTTAGAATGTTTGGGTCATTTATTTGTTAATCCACTGTACAGAAGGTGCACTGTGAAAGAACTGTGAAGGATGGGATGTTTTTGTGTCCAAAACTGAAATTGATTTGGTTATGTAAGCTTGAATCTGTGTGACTTATTTAGATTTTCTAATAATAGGGTTTTAATATATGCATCTAATACATGGAAATCTACACTCCTTACAAGTCCTGACTTCTTAGCTGTATCCCATAAGTTTTGATGTGTTGTATCTTATTATTCTTTACTTCAAAATAGTTTTAAAAAAATCATTGTGATTTCTCCTTTGCTCTCTTGACTGTTTTGAAATAGAATTCATTTCCAAATGCATGAGGNATTTTGGAGCCCAGAAAAATAAAGTCTGACACTGTTTCCACTGTTTCCCCATCTATTTCCCATGAAGTGATGGGACTAGGTGCCATGACCTTCGTCTTCTGAATGTTGAGCTTTAAAGCAACTTTTTCACTCTCCTCTTCATCTTTCATCATCTTTCACTTTCTGCCATAAGGGTGCTGTCATCTGCATATCCAAGGTTATTGATATTTCTCCTGGCAGTCTTGATTCCATCTTGTGCTTTTTCCAGCCCAGCATTTCTCATGATGTACTCTGCATAGAAATTAAATAAGCAGGGTGACAGTATACAGCCTTGAGGCAGGTCGGGTGGTCTGGTATTACCATCTCTTTCGGAATTTTCCACAATTCATTGTGATCCACACAGTCAAAGGCTTTCACACAGTCAATAAAGCAGAAATAGATGTTTTTCTGGAACTCTCTTGCTTTTTGATGATCCAGCATATGTTGGCAATTTGATCGCTGGTTCCTCTGCCTTTTCTAAAACCAGCTTGAACATCTGGAAGTTCACGGTTCACATATTGCTGAAGCCTGGCTTGGAGAATTTTGAGCATTACTTTACTAACATGTGAGATGAGTGCAATTGTGCGGTAGTTTGAGCATTCTTTGGCATTGCCTTTGGGATTGGAACGAAAACTAACCTTTTCCAGTCCTGTGGCCACTGCTGAGTTTTCTAAATTTGCTAGCATACTGAGTGCAGCACTTTCACAGCATCATCTTTCAGGATTTGAAATAGCTCAACTGTCTCCTTGGATATATCCACAATAATATAGTTTAGGTTCATCTCTAAACTGTACATGTATCTCTTTTTGGTCCTTTATAAACCCAAAGAATCTGCATTTTTCTGTTTCTGTGTGTCCTTTTTGGATCTAAATCAAAATATGTTTGAGAAGTGATACCTTTTTATTATTTTGTATTCTATACTGTTTCCTTGGGTTTATTAGCACTAATTTTTTTTTAATCCTCACTGGACTTCTGGCTTCCTTTATAAGTAGAAGGGTAAAAGAGACCCTGTTCTTGGGGCCAGAAGGAGAGAAAGTTGATTAGCAGCAACATAAGCAGGGGGACATGGTAGCAGATGGATGGTAGGGGTTGGTCTGGGTGAGAAAGAAAGGGGAGATTGGTTTGGAACTGAGGAATGCTGTTGAACGTCTGTACTGGCCACAGAAGCAGCTCTCTTTCTCCTCATTTTTCAGTTCCTACTACCTTAGAGCCCTCAGCTCTTGTGTTAAGCTGCAGCAAATAGGAGTCTTTAATCCTCTTGTCTAGCAGGTAACGTAAGGATGAATAGATACCTTTCTGACATCCCAGTCATTTCTCTGAAAGTTTTGTTTTTTTAATGGAGGTATTCTTTAATTGCAATTATATACTGTAATGTCAATAGGACTAACCTTCTAGTATGTGATAGGTTGTATAACTTTAAAGGGGTGCTTTGAAACTTCATCACCATGTATAATACTGCATGTGAAGAGTATTTCAAAATCTTAAATGCACTCTAAAAATACTAGATATTGGCGAGTTGAAGAATTATTATCACAGAGAATGAAATCTTGAAGAAATGAAACCTTTTATTGTGATTTTAATTGATGTTTTATGTTGCTTTTTTATAGGGCTTTTTATATGCTTATGGTATTAGTACCATTATTAAAACCACAATGAATCTCTACATGTCCATGCAAAAGCCAATGACCAAAACATCAGTTAAGGCATTATGCAGGCTTGTTGAACTTCTCAAGGTAAGTTTTGGATTATTTTACCTTGCCATTATCATTGAGAAATGATCCAAGCATAAAGTAGGATTTTGGGGGGTAAGGTTTGACTTTTTGATTATGAGTATAAAAAATTATGGGAATGTGTATTTGTCTCTTAGATAAAGGAACTAGCCAGTGACAGAAATTCCTTGAATAATTTTCTGTGAATGGCCAATGTACTTAAATTTATTAAAAGTTACAATGTAGTCAAAGAGAAAAGAAGGAAAATGAAAAGAATAGTCAAAATATTAGTAGTTTTACTCATGGAAGTTCCAAGTATGTTGCTTGAGTTTTAAAAACTACACATAAAACATTTTATAGTATTAAAATGCATATGAGGCTACTCAGCATGAGGCTGTTTGTTTTGTAATTTAGAGGAAGTGTTGTAATCTTGGGATTTGAATCCTTTTGAAAATGTGGTAAAATGTTTCTTAGCATACTCTTAAGCAAAAAAATAAAACTCATAGGTGGGAAAGCCTACGTGTAGCTTTTTGTAAAACCTGAGCTAAAGATTTGCTAGTGAATTTTTGTTAATAGTGGCTTTAGATTTGCTTATGAAATATAGTTTGGAGATCTTGTCTTTAGATTTTTAGCCATTTTTTCCTTTAAGGTATTATTAGTTATATTTATTTTTAATGAAATACAAATACAGAAGTAAAATGCATGTAAATCTTATATTTAATATGTAAGCATAATTTAAAAATACTAAACACTTAAAAACCTATCATCCCATTTAGGAAAGCGAATGTTACCAGTATTTTCGAAGCCCCCTGTCTTGTCCTTCCTGGACTGCATCCTAATCTCCCCTCTTGGAGGACCTGCTGTCCTGAGCTTTATCATTCCCTTGTTTCTAGTTTGTGGCACGTGACTGAACTTACCAACCACTCATTGTTTAGTTATGAATGTTTTTGAAATTTGTATTAATGGAGTGATGTCTCATGTATTCTTTGGCTTGGTTTCTTTTTACTCAAAATTTTTTATTTGGTCTTACCATGTTGGAATGAGTAGCTGTAGTTCATTAATTCTCATTACCGTGTAATATTCCTGGGCTTGGACTTTTGGGTTGTTTCCAGTTTTTGCTATTTTAAATCATATTGCCATTCTTGTATTAATTTATGTTCCTTGGTATAATTGTGCAAAAGTTTTTATGAGGTGTTATAAACCTATGAGTAGATTGCTAGGTTTTATGCTGTGTATATAATCACCTTTTAAGATGATGCCAGATTATTTTTCCAAGTAGTTAACATCAGTTTACATACCTCTGTCAATATATTAGATTTCTGCAGTTCCCCACTTGGCCAACATTAGTATTTTCAACCTTTTGTGTGTGTGTGTGCACGTATACTTATGAATTAGTGTTTATAGATGACTGTATACTTAACATTTCCCTGATGATTAATGATAATATCTTTTCAAATATTATTAACTGTTTCTTTTGTGAAAAATATTTTCATGTCTTTTGTTCAGATATTTGTTGAATTGTTTGCCTTTTTAAANAATTAGTGTTTATAGATGACTGTATACTTAACATTTCCCTGATGATTAATGATAATATCTGTTCAAATATTATTAACTGTTTTTTTTGTGAAAAATATTTTCATGTCTTTTGTTCAGGTATTTGTTGAATTGTTTGCTTTTTTAAAAATGTTTGATTCGTTTGGTGTCTACATATTCTGAGTACTAATCGCTTGTGTGTGGCAGGTATTTTCTCATACATTGGTTTATGTTTTAATTTTCTTTATAGTGGCTCTTGGTAAACAGAAATTTATAATTTTAATACAGTTGAATTGACCAGTCTTACCTTTTATAGTAGTGCTTTTTTCATCTCATTTATAAATTTCTTACCAGGCCAAAAGTCATAAAGGTATTCTAGAATTGTGTCTAAATATTTTAAGTTTTATGTTGATTCTCACAGAATCACTTCTGATTCTTTTTAGGCGATAGAGCATATGTTCTACAGGAGAAGCATGGTTGTGGCTGATTCAGTCTCACATATAACACAGCACCTTCAGCATCAGGCTCTTAATTCTATTTCTGTGGCTAAGGTATAAAAGCATAATTATATTATCTTTCTAGTTTGCCCTTCTGTTGTTTTGTGTTTTCTAGTTAAGCCTGTTTATCCACAATATTCTTGGTTATAATCTCCAAGGTATTCCATGATTTTACTGAGAGTGATCAGGATTAGCTTTAGCCTGATTTCCAGCATTAATGCAGTTCTACTAAAAAAGGACATTCTGTGCATTATTAAAATAACGTTGTGTCTGTCTTAAATTATTTCCTTGTTAAATTGATATGGTAATTTTGAGGTACGCCTAATAATTTGCTGTTCCTGACGATGCTCAGCAAGAATGTTATGGAAATAAAGCATCTGACATTATCATAAGAGATGAACAGGGAAAGTATTTGTCTTAAGTGCTGTTAAGTTGAATCATGGAAAAGATAACTGAACATTTTTTCCTCATGAGTCTTTTTGTTACTGCCTCAAATTTAAAGCTGGTATGTCCTGTTTCCTTTTATCTTTAAGAAAAGAGTAATTTCTGACAAAAAATATAGTGAACAGCGTCTTGATGTGCTCTCTGCTCTAGTTTTGGCTGAAAACACTCTAAATGGACCAAGCACAAAGCAGCGCCGACTGATTGTTTCTTTAGCGTTGAGTGTGGGCACACAGATGGTAAGTGCATTGCTGTTACTTACAGAGTAAAAATGAGACCTGAGGTTGCACACTTCCCTTTTTACTGACTTAAGAAACCTGTCCTTCAAGTGCAGCTTCTCTGTGCTTTTTCCCTCCCTAATAGAAAACATTTAAAGATGAAGAACTCTTTCCGCTTCAAGTAGTCATGAAGAAGCTGGATCTTATCAGTGAACTTCGAGAAAGGTAAGTAGGGATAGCTAATGTAACAAAAGATACGGGTGATGGAAACATCAGGGCTTTTTTCTTTAATAGTCTAGCAGTAGAAGGAATATAATCTAGGTAGACCTTTGGTTCCTCCTCATAATTTCTGTGGCATGACTAGACTGAGACTCTGACAAGGGTTTGTATTTCTTTTACTTGTCTTCTGTAGTAAGGATGTAGCTTTTGGAAGAACTCACTTGAAAAATGTGATATAGCCCTTAGAGCATCTGGCAGACTCTGGAATTATTGTGCTTATTATGATGGGTATCTCTAATGGACTCAGAGTTGCTGCTTTGTAACAAAGCTTCATCTACTTGAGAGACTTAGAGCTCTCTCACATAGTCTTCCATAATTTTATTTGGGACAGAATTTGAGTTACATCATTGGTTAGACAGTCACTAAGATGAATTCATTTTTGGTTATTTGTATAACTCTTGTGGCTTTATTGTTTTCTCTTTATCAAATAAGCATTGAGTTTCTTAGAGGGGAGTTTTGATTTCCAGTCGAACTAAGATTACAGCACAATTTAAATTTAATGCTCATATTTATAGCATAATGTTTTTGTTATTCTGAGAAGCTCAGATTTTTGTAGTTCGTGGCATTTCACTTTCTATCCATGGAAGAAATACTGAACTTTTCTTCACTATAAGATATTTATGATCAAGTTGTTGCCCTATAAAGTGTGAAACAGTCACTTGGCAAAGATGATAATTAGGTTGAGTGCCATTGGTTTCTGTTGTTGCTGTTTTGGTCAGTTTTTTGAAAGGTCTCCTTTTCAGCCTTGAGATAGGTGAAATGGTGCATGTGGAGCAGGTCTTTTAAGTCTGGTCATATCAAATAATACTGAAAATTTAAACTGTGTTAATGTCATTTTTTTAAGTATGCTTTAAAACTAAAATGCATTTATAAAATTCTAACAGCATCAGATATTGGACTGTTTTGTTACCATTATTTGAAAAATATTTATTTTGTGACTTTTCTATGCTAATTTTGGGTTAAGTGATATAGGGAATACAGATATGAATAGATAGCTCTTACCTTTAAGTATATAATGCCATTCTTTTCCTTATTTTGGAGGCTTACTTCACTTTTGGTACCATTAATTACTACTTTACATTGTAGAGTCCAGNTATTTTACCAGGGAGTATTTAGTTTGACAGATTTTTTCATCATTGTACTGAGTATAAAGCTCTTCACATTGAGAACATGGACATCTAGAAGAATCATACAATTGGAATATCATTTTGAAAATTTAAGATATCAATTCTTTTCTGAATAGCATTTGTTGGACAAGTTGTGCAAAGAAATAGAGAAGGACCTGCGACTTTCTGTGCATACTCATTTAAAGCTGGATGACAGAAACCCATTCAAAGTTGGCATGAAAGACCTGGCCCTTTTTTTCTCTCTGAATCCAATTCGGTTTTTCAATCGTTTCATTGACATTCGAGGTGAGTGAGCTGGTTTTCTTCTTAGGGTCGTATTCTATATGTGTTTGCTCTGTTAAAGAACAAATAACAAAAACGAAACTCTGAGAAAAATCTTTGTGATAGTCCATTTATTCTTGAATTCCTTTTAGTTTCTTCATTTTTGTTTTCCTAGCAGCTTATTATTTAAAGAACACTTTTTAGCTGTCAGTCTTTTCTTTTTAATTAATTCATTTATTATTATTTTTGGCTGGACTATGTGTTGCTGTGTGTGGGCTTTCTCTAATTGCAGCAAATAGGGACTTCTCATTGTAGTGCGTGGGCTGCTCGCGGTGGTGGCTTCCCTTGGGCAGCACAGGCTTCAGTAGTTGCAGCCTGTGGACTCTAGAGCACAGCCTCATTAGTTGTGGTGCTCGGGCTTTGTTGTTCCATGGCTTCTGAAATCTTCCGACCAGGAATTGAACCCATGTCCTTGGTGTTGGCAGGCAAATTCTTATCCATTGCATCACCAGAGAAGTCCCATTTCTAGCACCTTATTTTAAAGGAAGAAATTTAATGTTCAAAGACAAGTTGTTTGCTTTTTAGTGTCATTTTTCTTCCTTTCATACTGTTACCATGAATCAAAAAAAGTTTTGATTTTTTTTTTTTTGTTTTGAAGCTTATGTAACTCACTACCTAGACAAGACTTTCTACAATCTAACGACAGTAGCTCTTCATGACTGGGCTACCTACAGTGAAATGAGAAATTTAGCTACTCAGCGTTATGGATTGGTTATGACAGAGGCCCATCTTCCTAGTCAGACTTTGGAACAGGTATAGTATAAAGTGTTAGTATAGTCTAATGGTAGCTTAATAGTATTTCTCTAAGACAATTAAAAAAAAAATTTAGCACCGTGTTTATATTTCAAAGCTGAAAGTGAAAAGGAAATATTTGCTACATATAAAAACATCATAGTTGAATAAAAAATTAGTGCTGATTTGCTTTATGAAAGAATTTATCACATGCTTCCAAATGTTTATACTTCACCTTTTATTGAAATTTTGGTACATACATTTTTACATACAGCTTTTCAGGAACAAATCAGGATAGTGAGGTGACTTCTGCTGAACTTTTACAAGTTTAGTCAAGGTCACAGTTAAGAATTTTAAACTAGATATAATATGTGTGCTTTAATATCTTAGAAAAATGGTTAAATTTATAAAATTATATTTGTTTTTAACCTGAGTGCAAAATATTTAGCTTTATAAATTCAGTAAGCTAATTACAGTATGGTTGTATCTCAGGAGTGCAAAGATTTGTTTTCAGTTAATTTGCACGTAATTCTTTCGAAGATAACCCAGATATAATATTTACTAAAATCCATTAATTCAGTTCCAAAATTTGAAGATCATAATTTTTCATTCCTCTTACTGCATATGTAGGGGCCAGTTCCAGGATCAGTTTGTATATCCTTTCATTCACTTATTTATAAAATGAATATTTATTATCAAAAATTTGCTAGACACTGCACTGTGTTACTGGAGAGGGTTGCCATTTCATTCTCCAAGGGTCTTCCTGACCCAGGGATTGAACCCACTGACTGCTTTTCAGTTAGACTCTTTACCACTGAGTCTCCTGTGAAGCCTTCAGTATGTTTAGGGATACAAAAATAAATAGAAATAGTCTTGGCTCATGTACCTGTAGCCTAGTGGAAGAAAAATAATGAGTAAATAAAATTTTAGATTAAAATGTGAGAAAATCTATAATAAAAACTTCATCAAAGGGGTATTTTGATATTACTTTGAGCCACAGTTAGAAAAGCTACTGAAGAAGGAAGGATTCTTATATGGGTGAGCTCAGTCGCTCAGTAGTGTCCTATTCTTCACGAACCCGTGGGCTGTAGCCCACCAGGCTTCTCTGTCCGTGGAATTTTCCAGGCAAGAATACTGGAGTGGGTTGCAATTTCATTCTTTAGGGGATCTTCCTGACCTTGGAATCAAACCTGCATCTCCTGCGTTGACAGGAGGATTCTTTACCACTGAGTCATTTGAGAAGTCCTTATATTCAGGATGGTGTAGTATAATTAAACGGAGAAGGTGATGGCACCCCACTCCAGTACTCTTGCCTGGAAAATCCCATGGACGGAGGAGCCTGGTGGGCTGCAGTCCATGGGGTCGCTAAGAGTCAGACAGGACTGAGTGACTTCACTTTCACTTTTCACTTTCATGCATTGGAGAAGGAAATGGCAACCCACTCCAGTGTTCTTGCCTGGAGAATCCCAGGGACGGGTTCGTCTGTTGGGCTGCTGTCTATGGGGTCACACGGAGTCGGACACGACTGAAGCGACTTAGCAGCAGCAGTGTAATTAAAAGAAGCAAAAAGATTTGGAATTAGACTCTAAAATTCCTGGGTTCTGCCTCTTCCTAGCTCTTTGACTTTGCAGAACTCTTAGTTTCATTTTCTTCAGCTGTGGAATTTGTTTTTGTCCTCCTTTTTTATTTTTTAAATTATGAAAGTATAGTAGCACATTTATAGGAGACGTAGAAAATACAGAACAAAGTTACATATAGTCCACTATACATTACAATTATTTTTTTAAGATAAATTAAGATTTTTAGTTGGAGTTTCCTTATCAGACTCAAAAATTAATAAAATGAATAGAAAAGTAGAATGATATAGTAGACTTAAAAAACACTATGAGTCAATTCAACATAATTAAGATTTATACAATTTTCATACAACAGCAGGATAGAAATTCTACTTAAGTTCCCATAGACTATAAACCAGGAGACACTGGAACATATCCAGGGACATAAAGTGTAAAAATTTCGTGGTCCAAAGGTAACTGAAGTCATACAATGTCTGTTCTCTTATCACTGTGGAATTATGTTAGAAATCAATATCAAAAGGTATTTGAAAATAGTCCACATACTTTCAAGTGCAATGTGTCATTTACCAAGAGAGATCTTTAACTTAGCCATTGAAAGCCTCAGTAAAGGTAAAAGACTGAAAAAACAGAGGGTGATAAGCTGTGGAATTTAGAAGAAGAATATCTTTTTGAGACTTCCATGTAAATAACCTTGCACAGTGCCTGAAAAAATAGTGTCTACTTTAGAGATCGCCACATATTCTGGCTGCCTTTTAGAATCTGGCTGTTAATTTACTTTCTAAAAAATACAGAAAAAAAATCCTTGGGAAGACAAATATTCTCAAAAGTGGTAGGGAAATGATGTGAGTCATGGATCTTTGAAGTTTTAACTTTTCCTATCTACACAAAAGGTATAACAGTAAGATTTCTCCAGGCAGTTAGTCCTGATTGTGTGTGTCAGAAGCCTGTTCTAACCTTTGGTTGTGTGTTTTCTGTAGTTCTTTAAAATAATTTTAAAGTATTGGTGATTTAATGTAAGCAGGAAGTTACTATATTGATAAATTTGATTATTTTAAACTAATAATAGAACTTATATGTGATTGTTTTGTAGGGCCTGGATGTCTTGGAAATTATGAGAAACATTCATATATTTGTATCTCGATACCTGTATAATCTCAATAATCAAGTGAGTAAATTAAAAAAAGTTTTGAATGTGGGCGGGTGTATAGTAGGAGAGGCTGAGGGGCAAAGAATTTATTCTTAGCAGTGAAAGTTAGCAAAATAAAGGAAACAGTGATTGTTTAGAGATATTAGTTATTTCTTTGCTTTGACTCTTATTCTTGAATGACTTTCCAATTATCTCTAATAAAATAGAATTCTAATATTCTTAGATTAACTGACCAGTGTTTGCTATGGATTGTGTTTGTTTTATTACAGATTTTTATTGAACGAACAAGTAATAACAAACATTTGAACACTATTAATATTCGCCATATTGCTAATTCAATTCGAACACATGGCACAGGAATCATGAATACAACAGTAAGAACCTTCTGGGAGTGGGTGTTGTACAGATGTTTGATGCTGTTTAATTTGGAAGTTTAAAAATAGTTTTTTCATTGAAGTTCATATTATACTTGAATTTCCATTTTTCTGTTTGTTGTAATTGAAGTATCTGGCACTGAAGTTGTGTAAGATGGAAATGGAAGCTTTGTGATTCAAAAGGCACTTTAGAATGTCTTACCATCTCAAGATCATTATAAATAACATTGGAGATTTAAAGACATCAGCATAAATATATATCTATGTGGATTATCTGATAGTCTCTGAAAAGTTGCTTTTGAAAGCAAATTATTGATAGTTTATTTAACATCAGTCCCTGGTGGCTCTGCCACCAGGCGAAGAATCTGCCTGTAACGCAGAAAACCCAGGTTTGATCCCTGGGTTGGGAAGATCCCCTGGAGAAGGGAATGGTAACCCACTCCAGTATTCTTGCCTGGAGAATTCCATGGACAGAGAAGCCTGGAGGGCTACAGTCCATAGGGTCACAAAGAATCAGACATGACTGAGCGACTAACACTTAACACTTGCATGCTCTTTTTCGGGGAAGGGTACTTACTAGTTATTTGATACCCTTAAAAATAGCAATTTGCTAAAAATATCTCAAATCTTCCTAAAAATGGGGAGTCATGTGAGAGAATGAATCATTTGAGCTTATATGCTGTTTTTCCTTTGTTGGAAAAAGAGAAATCTTTAAATTTACTGTGCTTTTCAGGTTACAGTTTCTCCTTGAGGAAAGAATAATGAAAATGTTTAAATAGTACAGTATTGTTAAGCATATTTGGGAGTAAGGGAATAAGGAAAAGTTACATGACTGGAAGGTTGCTGATAAATAACATGGTTGGAACTCTTTGTTAGTGGTTACCAGTAGAAAAATGAGACATGGATAGAGTTTCAGATTTCAAGTCAGGAGTCATCTGCATAGATTTGTGAACCTTTCAGGATCAGATTCTTCTTTGACCTCATCTATCAACCATTCATGTAACATGTAATTATGCTTGTATTTTATGTGTCTCAGGCACTGTGCTGGGTGCTGAGATGAGAAAAACACATTTCTTGGTCTCATAGTAATTGTACTCTGGCGGGAGAAACAGCTGTTAATTAGTTAACCACACTAATAAATGTAAATTCCTGGTGTCTGGTGATGATGAGCTGAGCACAGAGGAAATAAGATCAGAGACTGGCAGATTTATTCACTATTAAGATGGGTAATAATCTTCTAAGAGCTACTACAACTGAGGAGATCATGAAAAAGCAATGTTTTAAGCTGCAAGAAAAGTTCTGAGAAAGCACCCATTTCTATAACTGGGTGATGAAGACTGTTAGTTAATATGGGCATACATATGCCAAAATAATTGGTAATATTTGAAGGTGGTGGGGATGGAAATTAATGCAAGGCTGATTCCCTGGTGGCTCAGACAGTAAAGCGTCTGCCTGCAATGCAGGAGACCCGGGTTCGATCCCCAGGTCAGGAAGATCTCCTGGAGAAGGAAATGGCAACCCACTCCAGTACTCTTGCCTAAATAATTCCATGGATGGAGGAGTCTGGTGGCCTACAGTCCATGGGGTCGCAAAGAGTCGGACACGACTGAGTGGCTTCGTTTCTTTTCATCTGTGGATCAGAATTAATGTTGTTTTGACTTTAATTGCAGCTTAAACCCTACTTTTTCAGTGTTTTCTAAGTCTAGATCAGGGCCTTTTTAATCCATTCTCAAAACACCTGCACTTCTCTTTTTATGGGTCATTGCAGTTGAGATTTCCTAGTTTATTTAATATGTATTATACTTGTCTTAAAATTCCTGTTACTCCCACTAGAATTCACTTGGTGATGACAAGGGCATTGTCTAGCATGAGAGCAGGTACATTGTCTTTCACGTAAGAGGTGCTCAAAATATTTATGGGTAAATGATTGAATGTTTACTATCTTCCTTTAAGAAAGGTCAAATAGCACCATGTTTTTTACTTTAGTATCAGTTCATTCATGCAGATTGGAAATAATCTCCTGAATGTGGTTTATGACATAAAACCTAGCGTGTTGGCAAATCTGATTTATGACTCTCACTATAGCTCTTAGTCATATTATCATGTGAATATTTTTTAATTTCTCTTTTAGTGTCATAAAAATATTTAAGAGGAGCTTTCAGAAAGTTCTATAAACTTTAGCTAATAAAAACCTCATTTATTTATTTCAGGTCCAAAATGAATTAGACTTTATAAATGGATTTTTTAATTTAGTAGTACTGGTTTAAAATTAANCTCTTTTTGTGTCATAAAAATATTTAAGAGGAGCTTTCAGAAAGTTCTGTAAACTTTAGCTAATAAAAACCTCATTTATTTATTTCAGGTCCAAAATGAATTAGACTTTATAAATGGATTTTTTTATTTAGTAGTACTGGTTTAAAATTAATTTTTATATTTTTCCAATTTTAATTTTATAGGTCAATTTCACCTACCAGTTTTTGAAAAAGAAGTTTTATATATTTAGCCAATTTATGTATGATGAACATATCAAATCCAGATTGATTAAAGATATTCGGTTTTTCAGGGAAATCAAGGACCAAAATGATCATAAGGTATTTTACATATTCTTTTGAAAAGGTGGTTTGATTCAACTATTGAATATATTGACATACCTTACATTGCTGTGCTTTACTTCATTGTGCTTCGCAGGTGCTGTATTTTTTAACAAAATGAAGGTTTGTGGCAAGCCTGCATTTTCAGATGATGGTTACCTTTTTTTAGCAGCAAAGTTTTTTTAAATTAAGGCATGTCCGTTATTTTTTTAAATATGTAATGCTATTGAATACTTAATAGACTACAGTATAGTACAGTGAAAACATAACTGTTGTATTACACTGGGAAACCAAAAAATTAACCTGACTCACTTTATTGCAGTATTTGCCTTGTTGCAGGGTCTTGAATCAAACCTTCAGTATCTCCAGCATTTGCCTATATAGCAGATGTTTATGCTGAAAATCATTATGAGTTACTCTATCAGGGATTCCCTGGTTTAACTTCCAGTTTTCTGTACTTTCCCTTGTAATTTCTTACCCTTTGCATTCTCTCTAACTGAAAGTGTAAGGACAAGTAAATGATGAATGTAGCCAGGTATTTTCTTCATTTTAAAATAATGCAAAAGCAGAACGTGCTCATTTTGAAACATTTAAACAATGTATTGTTTAACATTTAAATGTTCTCCTTCATTTCTGTTTTCTCCCTATTCCATTTTCTGGGAGCAGTTGCTATTAACAGTGTCATGTGACATCTTCCAGATGTCTGTGTGATAAACATGTATTTGTGCATTACAAATACTGCTTTTCTCCTTAGCAAAAGTGGACTGATACTAAACACACTATTTTGTAGTGGGCTTATCACATGTCAGTACCTATAGATCTACCTTAGTCTTTTGCAGAGTTGATAGTAAAGATGCATACTGTAACTCCTTTAACCTCCTACTGAGAAATAGTTATTCAGTAGCTTCTGATTTCTCTGTACTACCAACAGTGCTATAGATAACATCCTTACATATATATAGGGACTGTTTCTGAAAGACAGATTCCTTGAAGAGGAAAAGGGCAAAGAATATGATTGTTTAAATTTTTGACAAATGTTGCCAACCACTCTAAAAATACCACACCAGTTGACAATCTCACCAATAATTTATAAGAAAGCTATTTTACTTTCACCCTCTGGACTGAATTTTTCCTTAGTGAAGTGAATTGTAAGTGTTAACAGTACAGAGGCAGGCTATAGCCATGTGGATAGGGAAACCAGCAGGCTTGGATGGATTTTATGTTTGATTTGCCACATCCAGACCTATTTTTATTATTCTTCTTAAGCATCACCTAGTTCTAGCCCTCTTATATATTAGTTGTTCATTCTTTTCCGTGTCAGAACAGCAAAATAATTAATAAAATTACAGATTAGTTAGCAGGAAATTATATTAACTCATTTTTATTGAATCAGAAATTAATGTTCAGAGAAATAAATGGTGCTGTTTTTGTAAAAGAATTGTTTCCATTTGTTACTTACATAAAATGAATAATTGAAAAAAAATTGACTAAGACTTGAAAAACCTTTTTTTATTGGTGAAAAACTTGGCTTAAAGCTCAACATTCAGAAAACGAAGATCATGGCATCTGGTCCCATCACTTCATGGGAAATAGATGAGGAAACAGTGTCAGACTTTATTTTTTGGGGCTCCAAAATCACTGCAGATGGTGATTGCAACCATGAAATTAAAAGACGCTGACTCCTTGGAAGGAAAATTATGACTAACCTAGATAGCATATTCAAAAGCAGAGACGTTACTTTGCCAACAAAGGTCCCTCTAGTCAAGGCTATGGTTTTGCCAGTAGTCATGTATGGATGTGAGAGTTGGACTGTGAAGAAGGCTGAGCGCCAAAGAATTGATGCTTTTGAACTGTGGTGCTGGAAAAGACTCTTGAGAGTCTGCAAGGAGATCCAACCAGGCCATTCTAAAGGAGATCAGTCCTGGGTGTTTGGAAGGAATGATGCTAAAGCTGAAACTTAAATACTTTGGCCACCTCATGAGAAGAGTTGACTCATTGGAAAAGACTCTGATGCTGGGAGGGATTGGGGGCAGGGGGAAAAGTGGACGACAGAGGATGAGATGGCTGGATGGCATCATGGACTCGATGGACCTGAGTTTGA
>SJYW01037003.1:836019-870672 GCA_006410735.1 Raphicerus campestris
GTGAAAAAGTTGGCTTAAAGCTCAACATTCAGAAAACGAAGATCATGGCATCTGGTCCCATCACTTCATGGGAAATAGATGAGGAAACAGTGTCAGACTTTATTTTTTGGGGCTCCAAAATCACTGCAGATGGTGATTGCAACCATGAAATTAAAAGATGCTGACTCCTTGGAAGGAAAATTATGACTAACCTAGATAGCATATTCAAAAGCAGAGACGTTACTTTGCCAACAAAGGTCCCTCTAGTCAAGGCTATGGTTTTGCCAGTAGTCATGTATGGATGTGAGAGTTGGACTGTGAAGAAGGCTGAGCGCCAAAGAATTGATGCTTTTGAACTGTGGTGCTGGAAAAGACTCTTGAGAGTCTGCAAGGAGATCCAACCAGTCCATTCTAAAGGAGATCAGTCCTGGGTGTTTGGAAGGAATGATGCTAAAGCTGAAACTTAAATACTTTGGCCAGCTCATGAGAAGAGTTGACTCATTGGAAAAGACTGATGCTGGGAGGGATTAGGGGCAGGAGGAGAAGGGGACGACAGAGGGTGAGATGGCTGGATGGCATCACTGACTGGATGGACGTGAATCTGAGTGAGCTCCGGAAGTTGGTGATGGACAGGGAGGCCTGGCGTGCTGCGATTCATGGGGTTGCAAAGAGTCAGACACAACTGAGTACTGAACTGAATACTTGTCAGCCCATGGAAACTTAGTACAGGTCTCTGAACAGATGTTTCTAGGAAGCATTGATTTCTTTTATCTATCTGATAGAGCAGTTGGAAGACTAATATTGGTAATGGGAAATCTAAGTTTGGCATTCATAATTATTCCCTTTAAAAATATTTATATTGACCTTGAATATTGGTAGTTTTTGTGCTACATATATAATTTTTTTGTCATTAAATTCAGTAATTGTTTTTTGAACACAATGGAAATGCAAAATAGAACAGTGATATTGGTATGATTGATTTGGTAGGTATTTTATGTTTTAGGAGTCTTTATTGATAATGGCAGTCTTCAAATTTTCTCTCTAGTATCCTTTTGAAAGAGCAGAAAAATTCAATCGAGGCATCAGAAAACTTGGAATAACCCCAGAGGGACAAAGCTACCTTGATCAGTTCAGGCAGCTCATCAGCCAAATTGGTAAGTTATTGTTAACATGTTGGAAAGTTAAGTACAAATGCCAAGAATCTGTCTGATACATTATAAATATCTCATAGGAATAAACTTTTAATATGTGTGTGCCTAAGTTTAGCTTTATTCCATTAGTAAATTCCTTTCCTTACCAAAAGTTTTTCAAGTATGATTGGATGGTACACAAATAATTGATAGATAAATAAAACAGTATAAGTATTTTGTGGATAAATAAAACCTCTTTAGTTAAAAATATCACTCATCTCAAAGGCCATACTCATGGTAAATAGACAACTGATAATTATTTATTGGGTGCCTGTTGTTTTCAAGGTCCTATTTCAGACTTTTAAAAGAGATTCCCTCAGGTTAAGCCTAAATGCAAAGATGTGCAGTGTTTATGTAAAAAGTTATTTAATAATTTTTCTATGGTCCATCATTTTATATTTATATATAAATTTCTTGAGTTGTCCATCTGCCTTACAAGTAGAACTTGTTTTCTGAAATGTGTAACACTATTTAAAAGGAAGAACTTCACTTAAAAATAATCCAAGATTAAAAAAACTGTATACTTATTTGAGCTTTTCATATGCATTACCTCTATTAATGTCCTTACAGTAACACTTGAGATAGGCATGTAATCTTTTTAAAGATGAAAAAAAGAGAAACTCAGAAATAAGTGGTGTTGCTGAGATTTTAACCAGGGTTTTTCGGCTCCATGTCCAAAGATGCTTTGTATTCTTCACAGTTACAGACTGCAAGCAGTTCAGTGAATTCTTATTGACTCTGAAACTGTTAGTTGTTCAGTCATGTCTGACTCTGTGACCCCATGGATGGTAGCCCACCTCTGTCCCTGGGATTCTCCATACAAGAATACTGGAGTGGGTTGCCATTTTCTTCTCCAGGGGCTCTTCCCGACCCAGGACTCAAACCTGGATCTTATGCGTTACAGGCAGTTTCTTTACTGCTTGACCCATTGGAGAAGCCCCTTATTGACTCTAATTTGGCAAAATTTGGCCTCCTGAGAGGTCATTGATTGATTTATCAAACATTTATAAAGCCTTTATTATACCAATATTTTTCTTGATGCTGAAAATACAAATAGCCTTTGTTCTCAAGAGGCTTTAAGTTTACTAGTGGGAAAGGTATGATAAACATTTAGTTAGGGAATAAAGTCAGTGAGCACTGGCTAAAGTTGTATAAATTAATTGGTTTACACATTAAAACTTTCTATTTTGTATAGTACAAGAACTTAGAGACTTTTACCTTTGTAAATTTTTAATTTTAAACAATTTAATAGTGAGATATTGTCTAGTATTGTTTTATTCATAGTGATATTTGATGTCATATTAGATTGTAAATTTATGGAGCAATAGTCTTTGTGAGAATTTGATGAAAATACTGAATTGATTTTCCTTAGAATAATGTCCCTATGCATGTTCATATACAGTTTTGTATATAACATATCAGAGGTCATATGCCCAAAGCTAGAGTCCTTAGTGGTCAAATTAAGAGCTGTTTCTTCAGAGCAGTGTTGCTTAAAACTTTAAAATTCACACAGCAATGTTTTTTCCCCTTGTGACTACTGCTTGTGGTAGTACTTATTTCATGTTTTTACATTTTCTAAAAGTAGTTTTGTACTATGAAATAATCATTAATTCATGAGCTTAGGACGCTAGTCATTCCCCCGCCTAATATACATCAAAATACACATTTTTGCCCAGTACACAGAAAATCATGTCACCTCTGCCCCTGGCATGTATTGCACAGTTGGTGCATATTATCCTTTTCACTTTGTTCCAGTATTTTGTTCTTTATTCTTTTCTTAAGTGAAATTGCTCAGTCGTGTCCAACCCTCAGTGACCCCATGGACTGAAGCCTTCCAGGCTCTTCCGTCCATGAGATTTTCCAGGCAAGAGTACTGGAGTGGGGTGCCATCGCCTTCTCTGTTAGGCTTGCAATGTTTTTCCTAAAAAGTTCTTTACCTCTGCCCGTAAAAATCGTAATGTCCTTTTGAGTCTGTTAACTCTGTTGAGAAAAGGAGTAAGGAATCTAGAGGTAGGAGCAAAATGAGAAGTCTTTGTCTTATAACCTGTCTGCTGAATGAATAACCACCAACCATTAACATTTATTGAGCATTCATTATGTGCCAAAGTTATTCTGAGTGCTTTATATGTTCTAACACATGTAAAACTCAATGCTATGAAGTATTATATTCATTCATTCCACCTATTTATTGAGGACAGTACAGTATTCTAGGTGCTGGTAATATCTATGACAGTAAACCCAGTATTTAACCCATTATAGCTTAATTTAACAAATGAAGAGAATAAGATAAAAGTTTATAACTTGACCTAGGTTTTGTAGCTAAAAAGCACAGAGTTCAAATTTGAACCCAGTAGTCTAGCTCACAGATTTACTCTTTACTGCTGCTCCCTATTTGCTACTCATGGAGCCTGATGGGCTACAGTCTGTGGGGTCGCTAAGAGTCGGACATGACAGTGACTTCATTTTCACGCGTTGGAGAAGGAAATGGCAACCCACTCCAGTGTTCTTGCCTGGAGAATCCCAGGGAAGGGAGAGCCTGTTGGGCTGCCGTCTATGGGGTCTCACAGAGTTGGACACGACTGAAGCGACTTAGCAGCAGCAGCATATTTTAATCAGCCAACTTGGAGGAAAACAATTTGACCAATTTGACGGAAAACAATCAAACTAGTTACTTCATTTTTCTAAGATGCATAGTAAAGAAGCATTTTAACACCATTTCTTATATTGGGATAAGCCTTGGATTCAGTGATACCTAATTGAAGGTTTTTAACAATATCAGATGAGGTAATGTCTGTTAAGTGCATAATTACATTATTGTAATATATGAAGTGTTGACTGCTTTTTATCTTTTTGTCTGTTCTTACTCACAAGTATTTTCATTTCATTTGAGTAGGAAATGTTGGCTTTAGGGGTGGAGCAGTGAAGAACACAAAAGCTATATCACAGATCTTGCATTCTAATGGGGGAGATACAGACAAAAAGATATGTATCAGTAATAGGTGCTGAGTAAGGTGACCTATCATTAAACACTTAATGATTTTAAATGATATTCAGGGAATGATATAGTTTAATGATATTTAGGGAAAGCTCTAAGTAGGTGACACGTGAGCAGGAACCTAAATAACATGAAGGAATAAGCCATGTGCATGCATAGCTAAGAAAAGTTTACCAGGAAGAGGTGGCGGTAAATGCAGAAGTCCCGAGTCTGCTTAGCAATTTTGGAAACCAGTCAGGGGCTGGAATGGAGTTAGTGAAGACCCGGATGGTAGGGTGTGGTATCAGAACAGTTGCAAGGGGCAGAATCAAAGAACCACTAACTGCTATATAAAGGAAACATTGTGGGGGGGGGTGGCATACTGAAGGTGGAGATAGATTAGGAAACCATTGCATAGTGTATTCTAGGCAAGAACTGCTGGTGGTTTGGAATAGGGTGAGAGCTGTGAAGGTCGGGAAAACTGGTTGAATTCTGGTGACATTTTGAAGGTAGAGCCAGTGTAATTTGCCATTGATTAAAGTATGAGGGAAAGGAGGGCTTCCCTGGTGGTTAGTGGTAAAGAATCCTGCAAATGCAGGAGATACAGGTTTGAACCACAGGGAGGATCCCTTGGAGAAGGAAATGGCAGCCCACTCCAGTATCCTTGCCTGGGGAATCCCATGGACAGAGGAGCCTGGTGGGCTACAGTCCATGGGGTCACAGAGACTTGGACACTGCTGACTAAACAACGACATTGAGGGTAAGGAAGGAGGCAGAGATGACTTCACTGGGTTTGGCCTGAGGTACTGGAAGGATAGACTTGTCAGTTTCTGAGGAAGAAAATATAACTGGGGGTGAAATCTTCAGTTGGAGTTAAGCTTCTTAAATTAAAAATTCTTCTTAGACATGGAGATGTAGGCATGGGATTAAAAAAAAAGCCTAGAGAAATAGTCTCGGTTGGAGATACTAATTTGGAAGAATCAAATAAGGATTTCTTGATACCACTTGCAGCTCTCTCTGTGTGTGTGAGAGAGAAAGAGACAGACATATATTTAATGTGAGTAAAGAAGCTATTGATAACAGTAATCTTTAAATGTTTGATTTTTTTAAATGTGCTCAATTTAATGCATTTATCGATTAAAACACTTATTTTTAAAATATTTACTATAGATGGTATAAGTTTATGTACATTTATATTCAAAGAGTTAAAACACTTAAAATATTTACTATAGATGGTATAAGTTTATGTACATTTATATTCAAAGAGTTGGACACTAATGACTGAGCAATAATATTTTAAGTGCACAAATATGTAAGTTATATTTTTTTGGNAGATGGTATAAGTTTATGTACATTTATATTCAAAGAGTTAAAACACTTACTTTTAAATATTTACTTTAGATGGTATAAGTTTATGTACATTTATATTCAAAGAGTTGGACACTAATGACTGAGCAACAATATTTTAAGTGCACAAATATGTAAGTTATATTTTTTTGGAGCAAAACTGAAGTAAAATACAGCAAAGTCTCTTAGTTTTTATGAGTTGAAACCTTGTAATTGACTGCTATATATAACTGTATTCCTGATCATTAGAACTTAGAGTTATTTGTATAAGCATCTGATTTTTTGTGTGTATGTGGTTTTTAAGGTAATGCTATGGGCTATGTACGAATGATAAGATCTGGTGGCCTTCATTGTAGCAGCAATGCCATTAGGTATGGTTGTAATATTTTTGCCTTATTTACGCCATTTAGAAATTTTATGTCATTTAAATATGTCTTTATTGTAAGTAATGTTGTAGAAGGGGCTTTTTTCTTTTCTTGTGGATATATTTTGAGATCAAATATGGAAGAAAACCATTAATCCTACTACTTAAATTTTTCTCAAATTTTAAGACTATAGCAGACTTGAAAATCTGTATCTTTTGAAGTTAATTTCTTTTATCAGAGCAGTTTGAAATGTTCTATAGACTACATAATTTTTTTTTTTTTTAGACTACATAATTTTTAAAGATTATAATTTGATGATTGTGTAAATAATTAAAAATGCTGAAATTGAGTTTTGGAACTCAACTGTTACAAATATAAACTGGTGATATTAATAATATAACTGAAATGCAAAGATCTTTCCAAAAACATTGTTGAAAAGTTTAGTCTTACAGTACTGCTTTTATGTCTGTCAATTGCATATATTTAATTTGCTTTANGAACTCAATTGTTACAAATATAAACTGGTGATATTAATAATATAACTGAAATGCAAAGATCTTTCCAAAAACATTGTTGAAAAGTTTAGTCTTACAGTACTGCTTTTATGTCTGTCAATTGCATATATTTAATTTGCTTTAATGCTTTCTAAAATTCTTAACGTAGATTTGTACCTGATCTTGAAGATATTGTAAATTTTGAAGAACTAGTCAAAGAAGAAGGTCTTGCAGAAGAAACATTAAAAGCAGCAAGGTAATCTAGTCTTGGAAAAATAAGTTAGATTTAAAAAAATGTATGTTCATTTAAACATTAAAGACTAGAGGATAACATATAAAGTGATATGTCAGTGTTCTTATTATGCAAATAATGGTCTGTTTATGGGATACAATTTTTTTAAGACTACAGTATTCTGAGATCTTTCCAGCATCACTAAAAGGTATCTTCTAGACGGTGCCCTCAAATACATGTGACTGTTCAACACTTGACATGTGGTTAGTCCGTATTGAAATGTGCTGAAGTATGAAGTTCATAACTAATTTTGAAGATTTAGTGTTTAAAAAAGAATGCCAACTATCTCATTAACAAAATTGGAACTTCCCTGGTGGTCCAGTGGCTAGGACTCCTCACTCCCAGTGCAGAGGACCTGGGTTCTGTCCCTGGTCAGGAAACTAGATCCCACAAGCCCTGCAACTAAGAGTTCTTGTGCTCCAACTTAAGACTGGGTGCAGCCAAATAATTTTTAAAAAGAAATTTTAAAAAATCTCATTAACAAAATTCATTTCACCTATTTTTTAAAAAATAATTTTATTTTCTTATTTATTTTTGGCTGTGCTGCCTCTTTGTTGTTGAGTGGGCTTTTCTCTATTTGTGGCGCGTGAGGGCCACTCTCTAGTTGTGGTGCATGGACTTCTAACTGCGCTGGTCTCCTTGTTGTGGCTCCCAGGCTCTAGAACACAGGCCCAGTAGTTGTAGTGCATGGGCTTAGCTGCTCCATGGCCTGTGGGATCTTCCCAAATCAGACATCAACCCCTGTCTCCTGCATTGACAGACAATTCTTTACCACTGAGCCACCAGAGAAGCCCCTTACCTTTCTTTTACTCTTTTTTAATATTCCTCTTTGCCAGCATGGTTCTGGAATACTGCTCTGTCCTTTTATGTAATCTGGAGCAGTAGTGTCCAGTACAGTGGTCACTACCAAATGTAGCTGTTGAACACTGGAAATAGGGCTAATGGACTAGGGAATTGAAATAAAATCTTTATTTCATTTAAATTTAAATACCTAATGACAGTCTTATTGAACAGTGCAGATGTATAGACTTATAGTAGTGATTTTGGAACACAATTTAAAACTTGAAAAGGCATGCAGAATTGTTACGTATTTAGAAAACCAGGTTTTCTTATTAATAACTGTAACAGTTACTGAGTCAGGTATGAAGGGGCACCCTTGGACAAAGTGGAAACAATTTGAATATCAAAAAAAATAATGGTAGAAATTGATCATAATATTGAATTTAAGAAGAGTCTGTGATACAGTGATAATAAAAGTTGGAGAGACAAGGGAAAGTTCGTTTTTACAGTGCTTGCCAGCTAGTAAATATGAAAGGGATGAGAAAATTTAGGGAAAACATTTTTGCAACTACCACTGTAGTATTTGACATCAGACAAAAACCATCAATGAATTCTCAAACATTTTTGGAGAACAGAGTATTCACTATGAAAACATTGTCTCACAAACTGATTATTAATCATAAAGGGGAAAAAACACCTTCCCAATGGAGAGACTGATGTATCCACTTTACATGCTGACACAGGGCCCCCTGATGCAGCGTAGTGGCAAGTACCTGTGTTGTGTTCTTGCCTTGATGTTTACTCATCAAGTGAAACAGAGTTTATGGCAGGTGATGTCAGGGAGTTATGAGGTTATGATAATAAATTGATTCTCTAAATGGACATTAATGTCTTCTGGAGCAGGTATCATAGTTCAAGGTAAATGAAGTACAGTGGTTAAACCAGTTAATAGATGCCTGCTTTCAGGAGGGAGTGGTTGGATAGTTGCATATAGTTGGGTTACATGTATCTCAAAGGAGAGATTTCTACCATTTATTGGTGGAGGAATAGAAATTTGAAAGTGATAATAGTCATACATAAGGATGTAGAAGCAGCAGCTAATGTTTCTGAAGGTTGACTCAGTGAATGAGTGAAAGTTGCTCAGTCGTGTCCGAGTCTTTACGACCTCACGGACTATCAGCTCAGTTCAGTCACTCAGTTGTGTCCGACTCTTTGCGACCCCATGAATTGCATCAATATTGGCTGATAATTTACAGCTGATTACATAATAGAATTGACTTATAAAAATGTGTTATTCTAGACAGTTTAAAAACTTAACTTATAATTGACATATACTGACTTCAAATGTACAACATAATGATTCAATACCTGTGTGTACTGTGAAATGATCACCCGTTGTTTCGGCCATTGTGAAATAGTCAACACCCATCACCAACTCACAGATAANAAAAACTTAACATATAATTGACATATACTGACTTCAAATGTACAACATAATGATTCAATACCTGTGTGTACTGTGAAATGATCACCCGTTGTTTCGGCCATTGTGAAATAGTCAACACCCATCACCAACTCACAGATAAAATTTTTTTTCTTGTAGTGCAAACTTTCAGTAGCTTTAAAATATACAGTACAGTGTTATTGACTATAGTCACCATGCTGTACATTACATTCCCAGGACTTATTTTATAACCGGAAGTTTGTACAATTTGACAACCTTCATTTCAGGCCCTGTCTGTGGCAGCCATCAGGTTGTTTCTTCTGAGATTCTAAATATTAGTGAGACCATATGGTGTTTGTCTTTCTCTGAATTATTCCATTTAATATAGGGCACTAAGGTCCATTCATGTTGTCGCAAATGGTAGGATATCCTTCTTTTTATGGCTGAGTAACATTCCATTTTAAATATATATATCTTTTATATATATATATATATATCATATTTTCTTTATTCATTCATCTATCAGTTGACACTTAGGTTGTTTCTTGGCTGCTGTAAATAATGGTGCAATGAACTGGAAACGCAGATACCTTTTTGAGTTAGCATTTTGTTTGCTTCAGATAAATACCTACAAGTGAAGTTGCTAGATCATATAATAATTGTATTTTTAATTTTTTGAGAGACCTCTCTACTGTTTACCGTATTGGTCTCGATAATTTACCTTCCCATGAATAGTGCACAGACATTCCCTTTTTTCCACATCATTATCAGCACTTGTTATTTCTCTTTTTTTTAAAATAATAGCCATTCTCAGAGGCATGAGATGGTATTTTATTGTGGTTTTGATTTGCGTTTCACTCATGATGAGTGATACTGAACATTTTCTCATGTACCTGTTGACCACATGTATATCTTTGGCAAAATGTATCTTCTGCTCATTAGTCCATGGAATTCTCCAGGCCAGAATACTGGAGTTGGATAACCTTTCGGTTCTCCAGGGGATCTTCTCAACCCAAGGATCAAACCCAGGTCTTCCATGTTGCAGGTGGATTCTTTACCGGCTTAGCCACAAGGGAAGGTCAGCAGTACTGGAGTGGATAGCCTGTCCCTTCTTCCAGGGGATCTTCCAGGAATCAAACCAGGATCTCCTGCATTGCAGGCTGATTCTTTACCAACTGAGCTATGAGGGAAGCCTGAAGGTTGAGTGGGAAAAGGAGATCGATTACAGTTGAAGTCAGAAAGTGTAGAAGTGTTAGTGAAGAGAGTTAAAATGAAAAGGAATTTATTTACAATGAAATGGACTTCTGCACGGTTCACTTTGAGAAGAAGAAATACAAAACTCTAAAATTTCAAGAGGCACTACATATTCTCTTTTAGGGACTAAGTTAATTAAACAGTGATAAGCTTCTGTCCGTTAAAAATGTTCATCCTATACTCCAAGGAAGTTTAGAGATGTCTTACAGTAATTCATATTTTTGAGTGCTCTCGTCTAAACTAATGAGAAATGGATTTTAAAAGCTTCCTCTTCCTTTGAGAAAGGAGCCAAATGAATACTTTTTTTCTTTTTTTGCATTTTAGGCATTTGGATTCAGTCCTCAGTGATCACACACGAAATTCTGCTGAAGGCACAGAATATTTCAAAATGCTTGTGGATGTTTTTGCTCCAGAATTTCGAAGGCCAAAGAATATACATCTCCGAAATTTCTATATCATTGTTCCCCCTCTGGTGAGTATTTTTAATACACAAAATGAATTTTTAAAGTATTAATAAATAGATCCAGTTTTTTTTTACAGCAAGAAATGCACACAGACTGTATTGTTGACTTTTTGGTTGTAGATAAAACTAAATGTGGTCTCAGTGAATGTGGCCTAGAATTTTTACTTACTAGCTATACAGAATGAGACTTCTTTATAATTAAGATAGATTCTTATTAGTTAATAACTGCCAGAGGAATCCTAGTGTGATTGAAATTACTTGCGTATACTCCATTTTATATATATATATACCATGTAATCTTTGGACTGAATTATATAGTCATTTTAAGTGATTAATGTAGACTGTTAAAATATGAAGTGTTTCTTAAAAGCATACTATTTAAAGAACCACAGACAGAGCCTGGCAGGCTACAGACCATTGGTTGCAAAGAGTTGGACATGACTGAAGCAACCTAGCATAGCATAGCATATCTCTCCTCAGCAGTAAATATTAACATCTAAACTAAATGTTTTTTATCGTATATAGTGTGTGCTGCTCTAATTATATAGTGGACATCTTAAAAATAACCTCAATTGCAGTATGAAAACAGATATTACAGTGAAGAAAATGGAGTGAAGAGATTAGAGAGGTATAAGGAAAAAGAGTTATTCTTCTCTAAAGGTTTCTTTAACAAAGCTCTTTCTTAAAAAAATTGTAAAAGAATAGCACTAAAGTCTAAATATCACTGAGCAGATGTAACTTCTGATTACATCTAACTTTGATGAAGAGTAATAACGCCTGAATTAACACCTATATTCTAACATACTATTGTTAGTTGCTCAGTCATATTCAACTCTTTGCAGCCCCATGGAGTGTAGCCCGCCAGGCTCCTCTGTCCATGGAATCATCCAGGCAAGAATACTGGAGTGGGTAACCATTCCCTCCTCCAGGGAATCTTCCTGACCCAGGTATTGAACTGGTGTCTCGCACATTGCAGGCAGGTTTTTTACAGTCTAAGCCATGAGGGAAACCCGAAAGTGTTAGTCGCTCAGTCATGTCCAGCTCTTTGCGACCCCATGGACTGTAGTCTGCCAACTTAGAACCATTATTTTGAATTCAAAGTATCTGATGGCTATGGACAGTTCTTTTCTTCATGCATTTTCCTTTCTATTGTTTCTTTTTAAAATACATTTATTGTTAATACTCTGTCATAATAATTGTTATACCACGTAGCAAAAATGTCTGTATTTCTCTGATAAGCATTATCTTTTCTTATCAGTTAGTTGTGAGACTAGAAGCAAGTCTATCTTAGTTATATTTCAGTAATAATGTAGTTAACTCATGGTGAGTTCTCACCATATTTCTTTATAAATTTGAAGCCATAGTAAACATCAGTGAGGAACCATTTGTGGGTCTGAGGAAGAGTGGAGTTTTGCAGGGCAGCTGTCAAAATTCAGTTAGTGATGGAGAAAACAGATGGGTTAAGAACACTACAAAGAAGAAAAGTATGGGACACTATTGTTATCCTTGAGTTTTAATCAAATTTCAGAAAAAACCATGAAATATCTAAGGAAGAAATCTTTAACAAAGATTTTACAAAATGCAGTTCACTGCCAAGTAAGTTTTACAGGCCAAAAAAAAAAAAGTGAAACTTGATAATCTTGTTTCCAGTGTAAGCTTTTGTAGCACTTAAAATATTGTACCACAATTATTTTTAAACAGGCCTCTCTTTATTCCTGTGCTGTGCTATCGTACCCCCTATATGACCACTTAAGTTAGTTAAAATTTTATAAAAAGTTCACTCTCTGTTTCACCAGCCACATCTCCAGTGCAGTGGCCAGATGTGGCCGGCGGTTTACTGGGCGGACAGTGTAGATGCGCTGCCTTTCTGTCATTGTCAGGAGTGTTGCCCTGGAGAGTGTTAGATGGTGGGGTTGGTTTTTTTTTTTTTTTTTTTTTAACTGTAATTNTGCAGTGGCCAGATGTGGCCGGCGGTTTACTGGGCGGACAGTGTAGATGCACTGCCTTTCTGTCATTGTCAGGAGTGTTGCCCTGGAGAGTGTTAGATGGTGGGGTTGTTTTTTTTTTTTTAACTGTAATTATTTCATTGGGCCTCCCTGGTGGCTCAGTGGATAAGGAATTTACCTTCAGTGTATTAGACACAGGAGGCATGGGTTCGATCCCTGGGTTGGGAAGATCCCCTGGGAAAGGGCATGACAATCCTCTCCAGTATTCTTGCCTGGAGAATCCCATGGACAGAGGAGCCTGAGAGTCCTCTGTCCTTTATGACAGAGTCATAAAGAGTCAGACACGACTAAAGCAGCTGAGCACACATAGTAAGTTTCAGTAAATCTTTGTTGAATAAATCCTGTGATTAGTTAAGGTGTTTTATAGGAGCTAAATTTTTAGGGAAGTGCTTTCTGGGGGTAATTCTTTTATCCAAATGACCACTAAGCTTTTTAAGCCAAGAATATGGTAAGAAATACTATTATAGTATGAATTGGGTGGACAGAACTGTGTTTAAGAGTACTTAAGCTTTTAAATAAAGCAGACTTACTTTTCTGACTCAACTTTGCTTTAGATTATGGCTTTAGGGAAGGTACTAAACTTCTCAAGCCTTAGTCCCTTCATCTGTAAAATGTGCATATTTTAGAATGCATCTTATAACAAGGCACTGTGCTTGGGTTAAGTGGTGATTGAGGGTGTGCTGACATTTCAAGGATTTGGAAAAGAGCCATTATGAGATACTTACACATATTGTGACCTTACCAAGAGGCTTTTTATATGAGGCAAGTGTTTCAAATTAAAAAGGCAGGAACTTAGAGATCCTATTTATAATTTTTGAAATGTCTGTTTTTAGAACTAAATTCTGACGACTCTTTTTAGCACAGTCGTTTATCTGATATGTTGTTATATCTTTTTAGACCCTCAACTTTGTAGAGCATTCCATTAGTTGCAAGGAGAAATTGAATAAAAAAAATAAAATTGGAGCTGCCTTTACTGATGATGGCTTTGCCATGGGTAAGCTTAATGAAATTCTTTTCCCTGAATATTGTGTTTACCTTACAGTCAATTTTTAGAAACGTTTGAGAATAGCTCTATGTGCTCTTTGTAGATTTGTTTTTCACAAGCTGTGTTTATTTACTGTTTACTTTTTAGGTGGGTCATCTGATTGGTAATACTTGTTTCCCATCATTTGTACTGTTCATGCTCCTTCGGTGTTGCTAATCACTTGGATTAATTATTTAGGCTTTATTTTTGTTGTAGTTTTACAGTCTGACCATCTTTTATTTAGTTTCTCTGGTTTCCTTGTAGTTTGCTCACTTTTCTGTTTAGCAGTAGAACCACTCTTACCACCC
This sequence comes from Raphicerus campestris, assembly GCA_006410735.1. Taxonomy (NCBI): domain Eukaryota; kingdom Metazoa; phylum Chordata; class Mammalia; order Artiodactyla; family Bovidae; genus Raphicerus; species Raphicerus campestris. The sequence continues at coordinate 849,940 of SJYW01037003.1, forward strand.
TGAGTTATCTCCAGGTGATCTGCAGATCTTCATAGCCATATTATTTCTTTTTATCTTCTTGATTGGCTTTTTTAAAAAAATTTCTTTATAGGATCACATCTTTTTAAGGAGGAATTAAGCCATGTTGCTAAATTTCTCATTTGTGCTGTAAAGCATAATTGGAAAGAGGATTAATTTTTAAATGGTTAGCTTAATTTTAAGAATTATTGGTAGAGTAGAATACAGTTTGTGTACACATTGTAATTTGATTTTGGTTTTGCTGATGACTCTAGGTGTGGCTTACATTCTGAAGCTTTTGGATCAGTACCAGGAATTTGACTCACTTCACTGGTTCCAGTCTGTTAGAGAGAAATACCTGAAGGAGATGAGAGCAGTTGCTAAGCAACAGAATGTACAGTCAACTAGTCAAGATGAAAAACTACTACAAACCATGAATCTCACTCAGAAACGACTGGATGTTTATCTACAGGTAGAGGAGAATAATAGTCAAATCTGGTTTGACTTTTTAATACCCATTACTTCTTGATCACTGAAAAAATGTCAATCATATTGAAACTCCCATTTTAATAGGTGAAATGAATAATGGTCATAAAGAGTATATTTTTAAATGAATGATACTTGGAAGCCATTTGACTCATATCTTTAAAAATGGATAGATTGCTTAGTTCAGTGTCTGTATTTGTGATTTGCACTCACTAAAGCATTTTAGAAAAACGAAGAGATATTAAATATGATGATTTTGATATTTTGCTAAAATATGTATTTTCAACTTTTAATTCTGATATTTTTATTTACTTAGGAATTTGAATTGCTGTATTTCTCACTGAGCAGTGCAAGAATTTTCTTCAGAGCTGACAAGACTGCAGCTGAAGAAAACCAAGAAAAGAAAGAGAAAGAAGGTTAGTGAGTGGCTTTTATTTGAAAAGACTAGTAAATCTTTCATCAATAATAGATATGAATACCCCATTTTATGGAGTCAGACTTTTCTTTTTGAAAAAATATAAACCTAGAAATGTCCTTTTTTATTAAAAGTAAAGCCTAAGTGGATCATTTGTGAAACTGAAAAGAAATTTAACATGTGTTTCATTCTGGAATAACACTTTATTCAGTTCATCTTCTCTTAATTTAAAATTGTATAAAGTTTGGGTTTTTTCTTTCACCCTTCAGCTGTTAGCAGATGAGAAGGAACAGATTAGAGGAGACTAAATGCTGCTGAGGGCAGAACTGCTGATGACTAGATGTTGACTGAATGCCAGGGCCAGCTGACTCAGGAGGCATAAAACAGTCAGGACGGTTTCAGTATCAGAGTGAATAGCCTCCTGTGCTCCTCTATAGCCAGACCTTGGAGAATCAAGAGCAGTACAGCCATAATAACTGATGGTCACTGGGGAGAGGATTCTGTCTGATTTAATCTATGTGGGTGTAAATTTTTCAGTATTTCGTATTTAAGGGACCCTCATGATCATTTCCCAGATTTGAAATTTAGCACCAGTTGNAGAATACTGGAGTGGGTAACCATTCCCTCCTCCAGGGAATCTTCCTGACCCAGGTATTGAACTGGTGTCTCGCACATTGCAGGCAGGTTTTTTACAGTCTAAGCCATGAGGGAAACCCGAAAGTGTTAGTCGCTCAGTCATGTCCAGCTCTTTGCGACCCCATGGACTGTAGTCTGCCAACTTAGAACCATTATTTTGAATTCAAAGTATCTGATGGCTATGGACAGTTCTTTTCTTCATGCATTTTCCTTTCTATTGTTTCTTTTTAAAATACATTTATTGTTAATACTCTGTCATAATAATTGTTATACCACGTAGCAAAAATGTCTGTATTTCTCTGATAAGCATTATCTTTTCTTATCAGTTAGTTGTGAGACTAGAAGCAAGTCTATCTTAGTTATATTTCAGTAATAATGTAGTTAACTCACGGTGAGTTCTCACCATATTTCTTTATAAATTTGAAGCCATAGTAAACATCAGTGAGGAACCATTTGTGGGTCTGAGGAAGAGTGGAGTTTTGCAGGGCAGCTGTCAAAATTCAGTTAGTGATGGAGAAAACAGATGGGTTAAGAACACTACAAAGAAGAAAAGTATGGGACACTATTGTTATCCTTGAGTTTTAATCAAATTTCAGAAAAAACCATGAAATATCTAAGGAAGAAATCTTTAACAAAGATTTTACAAAATGCAGTTCACTGCCAAGTAAGTTTTACAGGCCAAAAAAAAAAAAGTGAAACTTGATAATCTTGTTTCCAGTGTAAGCTTTTGTAGCACTTAAAATATTGTACCACAATTATTTTTAAACAGGCCTCTCTTTATTCCTGTGCTGTGCTATCGTACCCCCTATATGACCACTTAAGTTAGTTAAAATTTTATAAAAAGTTCACTCTGTTTCACCAGCCACATCTCCAGTGCAGTGGCCAGATGTGGCCGGCGGTTTACTGGGCGGACAGTGTAGATGCACTGCCTTTCTGTCATTGTCAGGAGTGTTGCCCTGGAGAGTGTTAGATGGTGGGGTTGTTTTTTTTTTTTTAACTGTAATTATTTCATTGGGCCTCCCTGGTGGCTCAGTGGATAAAGAATTTACCTTCAGTGTATTAGACACAGGAGGCATGGGTTCGATCCCTGGGTTGGGAAGATCCCCTGGGAAAGGGCATGACAATCCTCTCCAGTATTCTTGCCTGGAGAATCCCATGGACAGAGGAGCCTGAGAGTCCTCTGTCCTTTATGACAGAGTCATAAAGAGTCAGACACGACTAAAGCAGCTGAGCACACATAGTAAGTTTCAGTAAATCTTTGTTGAATAAATCCTGTGATTAGTTAAGGTGTTTTATAGGAGCTAAATTTTTAGGGAAGTGCTTTCTGGGGGTAATTCTTTTATCCAAATGACCACTAAGCTTTTTAAGCCAAGAATATGGTAAGAAATACTATTATAGTATGAATTGGGTGGGCAGAACTGTGTTTAAGAGTACTTAAGCTTTTAAATAAAGCAGACTTACTTTTCTGACTCAACTTTGCTTTAGATTATGGCTTTAGGGAAGGTACTAAACTTCTCAAGCCTTAGTCCCTTCATCTGTAAAATGTGCATATTTTAGAATGCATCTTATAACAAGGCACTGTGCTTGGGTTAAGTGGTGATTGAGGGTGTGCTGACATTTCAAGGATTTGAAAAAGAGCCATTATGAGATACTTACACATATTGTGACCTTACCAAGAGGCTTTTTATATGAGGCAAGTGTTTCAAATTAAAAAGGCAGGAACTTAGAGATCCTATTTATAATTTTTGAAATGTCTGTTTTTAGAACTAAATTCTGACGACTCTTTTTAGCACAGTCGTTTATCTGATATGTTGTTATATCTTTTTAGACCCTCAACTTTGTAGAGCATTCCATTAGTTGCAAGGAGAAATTGAATAAAAAAAATAAAATTGGAGCTGCCTTTACTGATGATGGCTTTGCCATGGGTAAGCTTAATGAAATTCTTTTCCCTGAATATTGTGTTTACCTTACAGTCAATTTTTAGAAACGTTTGAGAATAGCTCTATGTGCTCTTTGTAGATTTGTTTTTCACAAGCTGTGTTTATTTACTGTTTACTTTTTAGGTGGGTCATCTGATTGGTAATACTTGTTTCCCATCATTTGTACTGTTCATGCTCCTTCGGTGTTGCTAATCACTTGGATTAATTATTTAGGCTTTATTTTTGTTGTAGTTTTACAGTCTGACCATCTTTTATTTAGTTTCTCTGGTTTCCTTGTAGTTTGCTCACTTTTCTGTTTAGCAGTAGAACCACTCTTACCACCCTGAGTTATCTCCAGGTGATCTGCAGATCTTCATAGCCATATTATTTCTTTTTATCTTCTTGATTGGCTTTTTTAAAAAAATTTCTTTATAGGATCACATCTTTTTAAGGAGGAATTAAGCCATGTTGCTAAATTTCTCATTTGTGCTGTAAAGCATAATTGGAAAGAGGATTAATTTTTAAATGGTTAGCTTAATTTTAAGAATTATTGGTAGAGTAGAATACAGTTTGTGTACACATTGTAATTTGATTTTGGTTTTGCTGATGACTCTAGGTGTGGCTTACATTCTGAAGCTTTTGGATCAGTACCAGGAATTTGACTCACTTCACTGGTTCCAGTCTGTTAGAGAGAAATACCTGAAGGAGATGAGAGCAGTTGCTAAGCAACAGAATGTACAGTCAACTAGTCAAGATGAAAAACTACTACAAACCATGAATCTCACTCAGAAACGACTGGATGTTTATCTACAGGTAGAGGAGAATAATAGTCAAATCTGGTTTGACTTTTTAATACCCATTACTTCTTGATCACTGAAAAAATGTCAATCATATTGAAACTCCCATTTTAATAGGTGAAATGAATAATGGTCATAAAGAGTATATTTTTAAATGAATGATACTTGGAAGCCATTTGACTCATATCTTTAAAAATGGATAGATTGCTTAGTTCAGTGTCTGTATTTGTGATTTGCACTCACTAAAGCATTTTAGAAAAACGAAGAGATATTAAATATGATGATTTTGATATTTTGCTAAAATATGTATTTTCAACTTTTAATTCTGATATTTTTATTTACTTAGGAATTTGAATTGCTGTATTTCTCACTGAGCAGTGCAAGAATTTTCTTCAGAGCTGACAAGACTGCAGCTGAAGAAAACCAAGAAAAGAAAGAGAAAGAAGGTTAGTGAGTGGCTTTTATTTGAAAAGACTAGTAAATCTTTCATCAATAATAGATATGAATACCCCATTTTATAGAGTCAGACTTTTCTTTTTGAAAAAATATAAACCTAGAAATGTCCTTTTTTATTAAAAGTAAAGCCTAAGTGGATCATTTGTGAAACTGAAAAGAAATTTAACATGTGTTTCATTCTGGAATAACACTTTATTCAGTTCATCTTCTCTTAATTTAAAATTGTATAAAGTTTNTTTCTTTTTGAAAAAATATAAACCTAGAAATGTCCTTTTTTATTAAAAGTAAAGCCTAAGTGGATCATTTGTGAAACTGAAAAGAAATTTAACATGTGTTTCATTCTGGAATAACACTTTATTCAGTTCATCTTCTCTTAATTTAAAATTGTATAAAGTTTGGGTTTTTTCTTTCGCCCTTCAGCTGTTAGCAGATGAGAAGGAACAGATTAGAGGAGACTAAATGCTGCTGAGGGCAGAACTGCTGATGACTAGATGTTGACTGAATGCCAGGGCCAGCTGACTCAGGAGGCATAAAACAGTCAGGACGGTTTCAGTATCAGAGTGAATAGCCTCCTGTGCTCCTCTATAGCCAGACCTTGGAGAATCAAGAGCAGTACAGCCATAATAACTGATGGTCACTGGGGAGAGGATTCTGTCTGATTTAATCTATGTGGGTGTAAATTTTTCAGTATTTCGTATTTAAGGGACCCTCATGATCATTTCCCAGATTTGAAATTTAGCACCAGTTGTTTCCTCTGAAAAATGATAATTTCTTTTTTTCTGTTATGGAAGTTATGCCACTTAGGCTTCCTCTGTGGACACTCAAAACTACGTACAGCAACTTGACAGGTTTCATGTTTGCTCTGCTTCCTTTCTTCTTGCTCGTATATATTTCACAATGATCAAGAATAAAAGAACTTTGTGAACTATGATATTTTTATTAATCTTATCAGTTAAATTTTTAAAATATGTATTTCACACTGAAGAGAGATCATTCATTTCAGTAGACCACTTACATCGTTACCCTATTCCCTATTGATAATGTTACATCAGTATTACTAGCATATGCAAGCATTTTTGGAATCTATACTAAGTAAGTATTGATAATTGTGTGTTTGACAATGATTTCAGGCTGTTGCCTGGAAGATACTCAGTATTTATTAAATGAAAAAATACGTATTTACTACTTTGGGGTTCATTTAAAAATAATATTGAGCAGAGTCATCTGGAAGAATCTGAGTCAGTAGTAACTGAACTGTGAGTTCAGTTTAGATTAGAATCTAAGAGTTTAGATACAGTAACTGAACTCTTAGAATCTGAGTCTAAAGAGTCTTCAGTAGTTCAGTTACTGCATAGGCTGTGCTTAGGCCTGTCATGATGCCAGAACCTTGTCTGCAGGTGGACTGGATATTTACTTTTAAAGCCTAGAGCATTAAGACAAAATGAACACTGCAGTCTCAGTAGAGCTCCTTGCTTTGGACTGCTGTTCTTTAAGAACTCTCTGGGGTTTGGGGTTAGTGTATGTTACCCAGATGTCTGCCTGGTGCCTGGGTGGTGGCTCTGTTGTAGGGCTGTTAGCTAAAGGTTGCTCAGAGTTGCTGAATGTATTAGCTAAATAGTTTTGCTCTGTTAATGAAGCATATGCATATGGCATTTTGCACAAAAAGCCAGAATTCATTTTATTATGTTCATAATAAAAAATCACATTTAAAAATAAATTATAAACATAATTGGGAAGGTATTCATTCTGGACAGTTTTATATGTGAATTTGCAGTCATGTTTTCATCAGTAACAGCAGTACAGTTTCCTTCCCCACGCGGAGGAATGTGCAGTGTGAAACCAACCCCACTCCAGACACAGTTCTGATGTCTCAACAGTTCCACGCCCTGATTACAAACTAGTCAGAACATCACATTGGCAGTATTTAGCCTAGAGTTCTAAAACATGAAGGTAGATAAACCTGCATATAATTTGTGATATTAGAGAAATATTTGGTAGATGCAACATTTTGTTCATTTGAAATTTAGCAATATTGTCCTTTTCGATTTTAGTTTGCCTTTTTAAATGAACATAAGTATGTCCATTATTTTTACTCATGCTTTCAGAAGAGACTAAAACAAGCAACGGGGACCTGTCCGATAGCACGGCGTCTGCAGATCCTGTTGTCAAATGATATGGATGGTATGCGTTGCCCCTGTGAGATCGTCAGAATTGTACGTGAAATGGATGTCATAAGCTAATAACACAGTGTTTCCTGGGCCATGTCTCTGGGAAGCATTTAGATGCTGCATCTCTCTAAGGCAGTGCTCTAAAGTGAAGTCCATTCTCCGTGTAAAAGCTGTACTTTTCGAAGGTTGAGAATGAGATTTTTAAATTAGATTTTTTTCTTGGACTTTAGGCTTGATGTGCCTGCTTGGGAACCGGGAACCGGTATTTGAAATGAAATGTTAAAAGGGTTAACCCACATTCCTAAACTGCCACCTCAGATCTCTTATAATCTACATGAATGTTTATAGTTTGTATTTGCCATAGGTCTTTGATCCATATTTTTGTCTGTCATTGGAAATTCAGTGCATATACTGTGTACAGCCAGTAAATACGTTTAAACAAAAGGAATTGAGCCTGAAATTCATGAAGCATATGTATCAACATTCTTATAAAAGGGATATATGAAGATGGTATTGACACTGGAGGTGAGGCACTAGTGTATCCTTTATGTACAGTGTGAACTGGTTCATTGTTAATTTCATGTGACTCACAAGAGCTGCTGCTGTCTGGTGAGATATTTTATAACTCGTTTACATTGCTTTGAGAACTTATTTAACCTCCAGCAACTGCTTTAAATTTAAGATTTACTTAATACTCAAAGATGGAGGAAAATACAGATAAAGCCATAGTCCTGCTTGATGCTTTACTTTTGGCTGAAGGCATATATGATACCAGAGAAAACTGAATGAATTCTTACTTCTACATCCAAACTCAGGTTTCTTCTACATTAGGTTCAATTGAAGTCTTGGTGATGGTTTTGGCAGATTTTTTTTCTTTAAACCAAGTATAATCTAAGAAATCAGATTTAGCACTGTGCAGGCTTTAAAAAAATTACCACTGTGAGAATGAAGTTCTAAATAACTAAATCATTTACTGATTTAAAAAGTACAGAAAGAGTAAATTTAGTTCCGGACAAGCTATTATTAGCTTTATTTTTGTAAAGATTATATCAGTTAATAGTAAAATGGTTAATCATGGCTTATAATATTTTAATATAATACAATTATACCTTTACAGTGAAGACAAAGTTTGAAACTTTACATGTAATACTAATGTTATTTTAGGAGATACTTGATTTTTCCATTGTACTTGCCTATAAAGCATTTCTTTGGGTAAATTTTGTGAGTAATTCTAACGTTGTTTGATTTCCAGCTTTTGGAATGGGTGTCCAATGCCCTGTCTGTCCTCATTGATCACAGTCAGGGTAACTTTCCCAGCTCAAGATAAACACTTTCAGTGTTAAAGTTCAGAAGAAACAGAATAGGTAGGAAATGTTTTTTATTGTGTCAACATGACTTACAGAATTATGTACAATGGATGGATTAAAGGCATTTAATATTTGTAATTCATACTAACTGTAGAAATGGCCCTGAAGCATGCTGCATAATTAATAATTTATATTTTTATCATAAATGTTTATAGTAATGATCTTGCATTTGACTCTATCAAATTGGTCACCATTTCATAGCAACAGTATTATTTTTTTTTCTTCTCTAACTTCCCTAAAATCATCTCCTTTAATAGAAATTCTAATTAGAGAATCAAAGATTTCTGTCATTTTCCCCACATAAGTCAGTTATTTTATCCATACTAGATAGAGGTCACATGCTGACTCCATGGATACCTATGATTACAAAAAATGTGACAGATCAAATTTTACCATTAGTTCAAAATAATGTCACTGCAGACTGGATAAGGTATAATAAGTTTACTTATTTGGAATCTCTGAAAAAGATTAAGCATATTTAAATGCTATTAAAGTGCAGAGCAACAGGGCTGAGTGTCTCACACCTAAGTTAGATGTGCACACGTTTAGATGATGGTTTTCCTTGCCAATGTATTAATGTTAACATTTTCCTTTTTTTCAGACATACTGCAATTTAAAATTTGTGTGAGCATTTGTTGTAAATTCACAGAAAACTTAATGTTCAAATTCTCAGGAATTAAAGACTAACCATAACATTGTCAATTCTAATTAGATTTTATAAAAGATGGTAAGTTTGTTATCTCCCTTAAGTGGGGGCTTTCCTCTCCCCCAGTTCTAAGAGAATACAATATGTATAATAGAACATTAATAAATGCAATTTCCAAAATTTACTTCCTTTGGATGTTTGTTCAGAATTGAATGTCTTAAGCCAGTAGTTCTTATGCTTTCTGGAGTTCCCTTTAACAGCATGTGGAAATGTCTTTAAACAAATGCTTGCATGCACACAGGCAGGACATTTCGAGTATAAAATTGGTATTGGCTTCTCTGTGTAGCCCAGGTGGACTTTTTGTTCTCTTTATATTTTTAATCTTTCTGTTCCTTGCTGTTTTCAAATAAAAGAACCCAAATGAATGTATAATTTTAAATCTTAGTCCTGGGAAGGGATCATTAATCTGTGGTGCTGTAGTGCCATTTGCAGTCATGACTTGGACTGGAACAGTATAATAAAGGAGTGTTCTAAATACTGTGCTGGAGAAAATGTTCTGCTTTTCTCTTCGGAGGTGGTAAATTTGTAAGGTTGTGGGAAAGGTGAGACAATACCATCACATACATTGTCCTCTTACTTTTTTATGCTGGACTGGCCAAATATAAATGGTGGACTTTAGCCAGTTTTAATAATTTTAGTTCTTTTTCCAGCTTAAGTTGCCGAAGTTTTGGACTGATGTTATTCCTTAAGAGATTTAATGCTACATTTTGTTTGTTTGTTTTTAGATGTTAGGACAGTTAAAAGTTTATAGATTGTTACAGATTTCAGTTTTAAAAAGAGTCCAGAATAAGTGGGTCTGTAGCGATTAACTGAAGTCATAGAACTGTGCAGTGAACTCAGAGATGGTGATGACAAATGAGAGTTTAGTTTATACAGAAATTTCTTACAGGAAAGGTGATTTGGGCAAGTATATAGACATTTTCCTCTATTGTAATAGCTTGGTTCTTCTTTATCACCTTGTTTACCTAATAGCACTGGTTGTTCCCATGAGTGGAGAACGTACTCGGGGAAAATAGGTGAAATTTCTCTCTCAATCTGTGTAGATCTGATGTCATAATTCTGGAGTCACCTTTAAGGGCTATACAGTCTGGAATATAAGGTCTTTGTGTATTCAAACATACTCTGGTAATGCAGTCATTATCATTAATGTGAGGGACCAAAAAGTTAATACTTCTATACCTAGAATCTCCTGTTTATATAAAGGTGGTAGTATTACAATAAACATTTCAGAATCTGTACAAAAGATAATAAGGCATTAAAGATGCACTTTTAAGTTGATGTAGTTACTGAATATCAGAATCTTCAGAGATGAATGCATTGAAACATTTGGAGGTTGCTTTGTCTCCGGTTTTCTGTGTGCTAATATAGTAGAAGCATAGATTCTGGAACCCAGGAGTGATTTGAATCCTGAGTTGCTGCTTACAAGTTTACTTAACTTTTCTGTGCTTCATTTCCTGAGTCCTAAAATAGTGTAATAATATCATTCATAGATTGTTTGAGGATTTAGTTAATATGTATAAAGCTACTTTATTAGGAAACAGTAACTGCTATAAATACTGGCTATTATTATGGTTGCTCCTATTGGCAGACATTTACTTGGCATGTAATTATTAGCTGTTGAAAAGTTTGAAGATAATCTGTATTTGACTGTGTGTTGGTCTCATAAAATCTTCCTTTTAAAATAACTCAGTGGAAAAAAAAATAAAATAACTCAGTGGACTGTTGACAGTGTGAGCAGGTCTTGCCCCTCCCTGAAGGTGGCCTGACAGGTGGCTAACAATGGAGGCAGTGCTGGGAGATGCAGTTTGGTGAGGCTAGCTGCCTAAGGTCTCATTTTCCTCCCTCCACCTTTCATTTACATGGCACTTGTGACTTTTTCAGAGGGCTTTCCTATGCATTAATGCACGTTTCAGTTGAGAGAAAGGGAGTCATCCATTGTTTCTGAATTTTGATTTTTTTTTATTTAAAAATCGGATACATGTAAAAGCCTATCACTGTGTATGTACTGTTTAGTGATTGTGGCGGGTTATGAGCTTGGATGCTCCCGTTATTCCTGCTCTGCTCCCTTTGCTGCTGCAGAGGGAACCGCAGTGCACTGCGTTTTTCTTGAGGGTTACAACTGTCATTATTTTAAACAATAATACGGTGATGTTTGTGTTATTTTTTAAAGTTAATCTAAGTGTATTCTTACTGTGGGCTTATGACTTTAATTCAGTACCACTTAAATTCATCCACATTGATGTATATAGATCTGGTTCATTTAGCTTTATTTCCCTCATCCTGGATTACGTGAACATACAGATACTTAGTCTGTTGGCAAGATCTGGGTTATTTCCAAATTCGGGATACTGTGGATAGTGCTGCTCTAATCGTCATTGTACTTGTCCCTGGGAACGTGTGTTGTTTCCCCAGGGTGTGTGTCACAAGTGAACCTCCTTGGTGGTAGGACCAGGTTACCTCAGGTTCATTGGAAGAGAATGCCAGGCTGTTGTCCCATCCCAGAAGTGGGTGAGGTGACTCCTGTTCCCTGCCAGGAGCTGGATTTCTGCAGTCTGGTCAGTATCGTATGTGTGGTTTTAATTTGCATTTCCTTGATTTTTATATGATTGAACATATTTCTATTTGAGCCTTTTTTTTCCTATGAAATGTTTTCATGACTTTTTTTTTTCCATTTTTTAATTAATTTTAGGGATATTTTAGATATTCTGGATACTAATTTTTGTTCATGTGTTTGCTAATTGGTTGTTCAGGCACTAGGTCATGTGACTTTGCGACCCCATGAACTGCAGCACAGTAGGCTCCTCTGTCCTCCACTATCTCCTGGGAAGATGCTCAGTTAATATTTGTATTTAATTTTGTATTTTCATTCTATGTTTTCTGTACCTCAGTCTGTTTTTATGTTTGTATATAGAATTATATTATTTTCTTGATTCCTCATATAAGTGACACATAGCTCTTTGACTTTGCTGAGTATAGTACTGTCTAGGTCCATCCATGTTGCTACCACTGGCAATATTCCATTCTTTTTAATGGCCGGGTAGCATGCCTGTGTGTGTTTGCCACATCTTTTTAAGCCAGTTGTCTGTTGTGTAAACAGTGCTGCATGTATCTTTCAGTTTTCATCTTTACTGGATGCATACCCAGGGCTGATATGGCTGGATCATATGGTAGCTCTGTTTCATCTTTTAAGGAACTTCCATACTTTCCATAGGCTACACATTATTAAAAATTTTAAATTAAAAACATTGATTTTTATTGAGTTTTATTATGTAGATATATTATTTTACACCCTGAACAGTTCTAGGCAAGAATTCAGAGGGTGTAGCTCTTGAAGCTTGTCAGAACTTACTGAGCTATGAGCTACTATGGTTATGCTATGATTTTATGGTGTATAATTTCATACTGTTTTGACCAGCTCACTGTGTTTCTGATGGTGCCTCGTTAATTTTGAGTTACAAAAGTTGTTTTATTAATCCATTTAAAAAGCAGCACCTTTTACAAATTTGGCCTTGAGATCACGTTATTCCACTCACCTTGCATCATACATACCCTCTGCTGTGATTTCATTATGTCCTGGGTTGTTGTTTTTTTTTAATTAGCTGTTAAAGCTACAGAAACAATGTTAGTTTTCTTTCCCAGATGTTGTAGAAAATAACCACAAAAAGAAAAAGAAACAGAATGATAGTTTTTATTTGCTAGCATTTATTGCTANATTTAGCTTTATTTCCCTCATCCTGGATTACGTGAACATACAGATACTTAGTCTGTTGGCAAGATCTGGGTTATTTCCAAATTCGGGATACTGTGGATAGTGCTGCTCTAATCGTCATTGTACTTGTCCCTGGGAACGTGTGTTGTTTCCCCAGGGTGTGTGTCACAAGTGAACCTCCTTGGTGGTAGGACCAGGTTACCTCAGGTTCATTGGAAGAGAATGCCAGGCTGTTGTCCCATCCCAGAAGTGGGTGAGGTGACTCCTGTTCCCTGCCAGGAGCTGGATTTCTGCAGTCTGGTCAGTATCGTATGTGTGGTTTTAATTTGCATTTCCTTGATTTTTATATGATTGAACATATTTCTATTTGAGCCTTTTTTTTCCTATGAAATGTTTTCATGACTTTTTTTTTTCCATTTTTTAATTAATTTTAGGGATATTTTAGATATTCTGGATACTAATTTTTGTTCATGTGTTTGCTAATTGGTTGTTCAGGCACTAGGTCATGTGACTTTGCGACCCCATGAACTGCAGCACAGTAGGCTCCTCTGTCCTCCACTATCTCCTGGGAAGATGCTCAGTTAATATTTGTATTTAATTTTGTATTTTCATTCTATGTTTTCTGTACCTCAGTCTGTTTTTATGTTTGTATATAGAATTATATTATTTTCTTGATTCCTCATATAAGTGACACATAGCTCTTTGACTTTGCTGAGTATAGTACTGTCTAGGTCCATCCATGTTGCTACCACTGGCAATATTCCATTCTTTTTTATGGCCGGGTAGCATGCCTGTGTGTGTGTGCCACATCTTTTTAAGCCAGTTGTCTGTTGTGTAAACAGTGCTGCATGTATCTTTCAGTTTTCATCTTTACTGGATGCATACCCAGGGCTGATACGGCTGGATCATATGGTAGCTCTGTTTCATCTTTTAAGGAACTTCCATACTTTCCATAGGCTACACATTATTAAAAATTTTAAATTAAAAACATTGATTTTTATTGAGTTTTATTATGTAGATATATTATTTTACACCCTGAACAGTTCTAGGCAAGAATTCAGAGGGTGTAGCTCTTGAAGCTTGTCAGAACTTACTGAGCTATGTATGAGCTACTATGGTTATGCTATGATTTTATGGTGTATAATTTCATACTGTTTTGACCAGCTCACTGTGTTTCTGATGGTGCCTCGTTAATTTTGAGTTACAAAAGTTGTTTTATTAATCCATTTAAAAAGCAGCACCTTTTACAAATTTGGCCTTGAGATCACGTTATTCCACTCACCTTGCATCATACATACCCTCTGCTGTGATTTCATTATGTCCTGGGTTGTTGTTTTTTTTTAATTAGCTGTTAAAGCTACAGAAACAATGTTAGTTTTCTTTCCCAGATGTTGTAGAAAATAACCACAAAAAGAAAAAGAAACAGAATGATAGTTTTTATTTGCTAGCATTTATTGCTAGGTTAATTTATTACAAAGACAGTGGTATTTCTGTTGAACTTGGTTATAATTAAATACACTGTATCAATTAAAGATCATTACGCTTATTTCCTAATGGGCTAGGATGTCTGGAACCTATGTGTCAGGGTGAAAATAGGAACTTTTCTACCAAGCCCCATGGCCAGCTGTGCTTCAAGTGAGTTTAAAAATCATTGGTCCCTTCTTTAAGGAGGGTCTGGCTCAGAAGAAATAGAAATTAGTGGAGCTGTACACTGTCCATGGTGCTCCACCCCTAAAAACAGTCTCTAAAGGCCCATACACTTCCACTGTAAAATTAGACATCTTTTGTGGTACTTATCTGCTTGCTTTTTTATTGTGTGATGTTTGAACAGTTACCAAAACTAGACCTGCGTTTCTGCTAGTGCTCCCGGACTTCAAAGCACAGGGCTCATCACCTGACTGTACAGATTAATTCTGTTAGGTCAAAATGATGAGACAGACTTGATTATAAACAGACCAATTCAGAATGACAGGCACTTACAGTTTCATTAAAATACAAAAATAGATTATATTAATAGGAAATATTTAGTGTCTATCAAGTTATAAATCTAGACTTTTACCATTTTTTAAAGGATACTGAAAAAGAGATGACACTGAAATAAAGTGAACAATGCATTTTTTTTTCATAGCTTTCATTCTGAGCACTGAACAATGCAATCTAAGAAAAGGACTTACCACAAAGCACCTAAAATAACATTTATAGATGAGTATGTTGTCAACCATTATCTTACTGTTTCCCTCCCAAGTCTCAGTATCAAGGCATCAAGAGTACATTCCACAAGCGATTGTCAGCATTCTGAAACCAGGTGGTGTGCCTGTATATATCAGAGAAGTTGAAAACCCTTAAGGAGGTAGCTCTCCTTCCTGGGTGCTCTTCACCCAGAGGCACAAGGAAGTTATGCTTCAGATTCTGCGCCTCTATTTTCACTTGGACTTCCATCACTGTCATCTGGTTGATCGTTTAATAGTACATATTTTCCATCATTGGTTAGTGGCATGGACAGCATTAATTGAGCCAGTGCTTCTGGATCCTGAAGTTACGGGAGTTTAAGAAGGAGAAAACAAAACACTTAAAATGCACTTAAAACCCCTTTGGTTTGGCTGTCATATTCTGTAATCTAGCCTCATTTTTTCTGACTCTTGTCTTAGGTATGCCTTCTTGCATCTCTTAAAAAAAAAAAAAACCTCAGTTGTATTACTTCTCCCAAAAACTAGACCAAGGTTGTACCTGTCAGCCAAAATATCATTTACATAGCAGACTCAGAATAATCTTTGTGGAAAGAGTCCAGAGAAGAATTTCTTTCACAGGGCTGACCGCTGTCTTTAAACTCCTTTTTTTTACTTTTACTCTATACCAAGAATTGCCAACTATGGCCGTTTGGCTCACCACTTGTTTTTATAAAGTTTTATTGGAATATAGCCATGCCAATTCATTTACATACTATGGCTGCTTTTGTGTTAAAACAGGAGAGTTGAGTGGTTTGGCAGCAGAGATGGTGAGCCTGGAAAGGTTTATCATCAGGCCTTTTATAGAAAGTTTGCCAACTCTGATCTCACCATAAGATACAAACTTGCCGTGAGTGTTCTGTTTTCATTACATTGGTCCTAGTCCTTGACCTGCCTGCCCCTCCCTGATGGACTAGAACTGCACAAGTGTGATACCCACTAGCTACACATTACTATTTACATTAGTTAAAACTAAAAATTTCAAATCCAGTTCCTTAGTCACACTAGCCACATTCAATCTGTCTCCGTTACTACAGAAAGTTCTGGGCAGTGCTGAACTGGAAGCCCCTGGGGGCAGGAACTGTGTCTCTGGCTCACTGCTATAACCACAAAGATTTTTCTTACACAGAATTTGCTCTCAAAAATTAGTTGCGTAAATGAAAGATGATAAACTAGTGATAGAGAGGTCTGAGAGTCTTCACTTCCCGACAGTTTCCAGATAACATCTCAGTGTTGCTGGGCCTGTGACCACTCTGGGGAGTGAGGCCTTAGAGCACATGGCAGATACTGGTTAGTGTCCTTTAATCTGAAATAGGAAACCCAGCCAACCACCGCAGGAGCTGTAGCTGCGGTATTTGTTACCAGCGCCACGTGTTTCCAGTGACAGGAACTAGCTGATCAAAAATGCTTGGCACACAGAAGGCTTTTGGAAGTCCCAGACGTGGCTGCCCTGCCTAGTGAGCATCACTTTTCTTTTTGAGAGAAAGGTAAGTATACAGATAACTTTGAGTTGTTCAGCCAGCACTAAAATGAACCTTACCTTCTGAACCTCAATGATTTCTTTTCCCAAATTAATAGCATAACATATCTGCAAAAGAAAAAAAGAAAAGCAGTGTTTGGCAAAGGCAGAAAAGGCTAAGAACTTTAGAAGAAAATGTGACTCTGAAAGTAAAGCGAGGTCACAGTCTGCTGACATCACCACGGGGGCAGAGGATCTGGCTGCAGGAAGTTCGTCAGATGGGGCTTCTGAACACTAGCGTCCACCTGGACTGGCCGCCTGTTGCCACTGTATGTTAAGTGAAAACTGACTGTATTAAACAGTCTGAAATTCTTACCGGGTACTTTTTTCCTTTCTCAACCGTATTTAGCCACTGCATGTTCATACACACAGTGCTTACGCTTCCTGAAAGAAGGTTGAATCATTTTGATTAATTCTAAGTAGCAAAGGCAGCCACAAAGTTTGGTACTAAATCAAAGAACAGTTTAGATGTACTTTCCTCACATCTGCTTCCTTGGTTTCCTCCCTGAGAAAAGATTTTCTCCACTGTAACTTTTTTAAAAAAGAAGAAATTTGAGGTGAACTGCTTTTTAACATTTCCTGATCTCTCCTAAGCAATTATATTTCACCATTAAAGTTCTTCATTCTTTCTACTTGATACGTATTTTCCATATGGAAATTTTACTCCAATTTTACTCCAATGGGGCCTTCGTAGGAGGTATTCTTAAACTCCTCAGTGGGGACCTGAAGAATAGTTAACTAAATGTTGAAGAGGTTTGTGCAAAATAACCCTTTAAATATCTCTCTCTGGACTGAACTATTTGGCATCTTCAGTCTAATGCTCTCCCAACTGAGCTGCTATTTCAGCCACCTTTGCGGCATCTTAAGATGAAGAGAAGAAAATAACAAGACCTTTTCGCCTTCTGAGTTGCTTTCAAAAACATATGTGCTCAGAGACTCTCCGCCTGTGGATTCAGGCAAGCGGACCACAAAGCCAACCAATCTCTTGTTTTCTTGATGAGCAGCAAACTGGGTGACACTGGTGAGTTCAAACTAGAAAAAAAACAGGAATAGACTATTACTGTGCAACAAACTGGAATTAGGGTCCCTGGTGGCTCAGAGGTTTAAGCGTCTCCCTGCAATGTGGAAGACCTGGGTTCGATTCCTGGGTCGGGAAGATCCCCTGGAGAAGGAAATGGCAACCCACTCCAGTATTGCCTGGAGAATCCCATGGACGGAGGAGCCTGGTGAGCTACAGTCCACGGGGTCACAAAGAGTCAGGACTGAGTGACTTTTAACTTTCACTTTCCATAAAAACTGCACACTACTAGTGATGTTTAATCTGGCAAGTGAAAATTTTTTTAAGTGCACACTGTGTTTCAGGTGACTACAAAGGTGAATTAAAGAGTAAGCACTACAGTTAGCATGCAGCAGGGTACTTACATTGGCCCTTGTTACTTGAGTCTGGGGATCTATCAACCTGAAATTTTAAGAGATTCATTATATCACAAATGTTGAATAAAATTATTTTAGATGAGTTTGTAGAACTTCAGAAGGAAACCACACAAAACTTTAAATATGAAAACATATCTTCATGTTTTTGTCTGGTTGAGGGCAAGGTGAGAGCACCATGGGACCATCCAAAGGGAGCGAGTGCTCTGGTTTCTGCCTTGATCAGACCTGTGCAGTTAAACCTCAGGGCATCTTTAATGGAAGATGATGGCAAATAGTGGATTTCACAGTGCTTTAGTGCTTATCCGAAGAGGCAGCATTATATTTCTCCAGAAAAATTAACATGGATGGATAATACTCTGTGTAGCCTCCTCAGAAATTTCTATCAGCCTGTTCACCTTAAAGTACCAGAAACATATACTTCTCTGTTTTAACAAGTTTTCTCAAAAACATGGGGTAGAGGTGAGAACAGTTAAGGGATTTAACAGAGCTGTTCCCTAACAGAACTGTTCCCAGATTTAACCAAACTCTCAGTTTGGGTGTAAGAGTAACTTTAGGAAGGTATTCTAGATACTCTCTTAACAGCATTTTAAGGATCATCCATGTCTGAGAAAATTACCTTAGAAAATTTACTGTTATTTTATAGATACAAATTTCTACTTTCTAAAACATAGTATTGTATATATAAATTATTACTGATGTCTATATAAATATCACTTATTTCATAAGTGAAAGCGAAATATTCACTTTTTTAAAAGATGGTTATAATTCTATTCATATGGAATGTCCAGAATAGGAAAATCTATTAAAACAGATTAGTGGCTAGGACTGAGCAGGTTGCAGGGGAAAGGGAGTGAGTTTTTTGGGGGAGGATGATGAAAATGTTCTAAAACTTTGGGTGACAGTTGTACAAATATGTACATACTAAAAAACACTGCAAACAGGTAAATTATATGGTATGTTAAGTTATATTTCAACAAAGCTGTCCCCCACCCCATGGTAACAATTTGAAAAATATACACTTATATTTGTTAAAGCACAATATTTATCATCAGAGACCCCAAGACTAAATTCCTGGATACTAACTTTATGATCTTAGGCAGGTCACCATGACTTCTCTCATCTGCTTTGTAAAACTGGGATAAGAACCTCCGTAAATTTCAGAGAGGTGGTTAACAAAATGTGCATGGATTTTTAAGCTGCAAAGCTAAATATGTCTTCATTAGTGAGTATGAATTTAATGATTTTTAAAATACACATCATAAACAATTTCCCTCAAGTTGGGATAACCGAAGTATTTTGTAAAAGTTTTCTATAAATGGAAATTTAAAACTTTTAGTTTGCTGTGTATAACAGGTAACCTGTATTTGCTTTCAAAGATCTGATTTTCTATGTGACTTCTAAAAACATGAATTCCCATACAAGGATGTGTGTATACATAATGGTAAAATAGACCTAACATCAAATTCACCATTCTTGATACTTAACACATCACAGGATTGAACAAGCATCACCACTATCTAGTTCTAGAACAGCTTCATCACCTCAGAGGGAAATTCTGTATCCATTAGAGCAGTCACTTCCCATTCTCCTTCTCAGCTTTTGGCAGTTCTCACTAATCTTTGTCTCTGTAGATTTGCCTATTCTGAATGTTTCATATAAACGATCATAATATGTGGCTTTTTTGTGTCTGTCTTTCAATTAGTATAATGTTTTCAAGGTTCATCTGTGTTGTCATTGCTTTTTTAAAAATTTATTTTTAATTGGAGGATAATTGCTTACTATATTGTGTTGGTTTCTGCCATACATCAGCATGATTCAGCCATAGGTATACATATGTCCCCTCCCTCTTGACCCTCCATTCCTTTTTAAGGCTGAGTAGTATCCCACTGTGTGTATATACCACGTTTTGTTTATATATTCATCTTTTGATGGACATTGGATTATTCCTCTACCTTTTGGCTATTGTGTATAGTACTCTTATATGAACACTTGTTTTACATTCTTTTGGCTATCAACTCAGGAGTGGAATTCTATGTTTAAGTTAAAAAGGAACTGCCGGGGAGCTTCCCTGGTGGTCCGGTGGTTAGGACTCTGGGCTTGCAATGCAGGGGACCCAGGTTCAATCCCCGATCAGGGAAGTAAGATCCCACATGCTGCACAGCGTGGCCAATAAATAAATAAATTAAAAAAAATAATAAAATAAATCTAAAAAAAAAAAAAAAGGAACTGCCAAGTTACTTCCCACAGTGGCTGAACCATCTTACATGCCCACCAGCAACGGGTTCCAGTTGCTTCACATCCTTGCTAACACCTGCTATTTTCTTTTTTTTTAATCTACAGTCATCCTAGTGGGTATGAAGTGGTTCTGGATATGATTTACATGTCAGTTACTAATAACACAAACATATCTTCATGTGCTTGTTGGCCAACTACATACCTTTGGAGGAATAGATAGTCCTTTGTCCATTTTTAAACTGACTTTTTCCTTTGTTGATTTGTGAGAGTTCTGTGTATTAGATAAAGCATTTGAAAATGTTTTCTCCCATTCTGTGTGTTGTCTCTGCACTTTTTTTATGGATTGTGTTCTTTGATGCACTATGTTTTTTCTTCAGTGCTTTTACATAAATTTAATCTTTTTGGTGATAATTATAAGAACAATGAGCCAATGAAAGGTCCAGGGCATACTTGGAGAAAAGCTTTAAATAAATGTAAGTTTTTATTCATAAGAACCTCATTCTTGACACAGGGCACTCAAACCTGGTGCTCTGGGACAACCCAGAGGGGTTGGGGGGGGAGGGTGGAGAGGAAGGGGGGTTCAGGAAGGGGGGACACATACACTCATGGCCGATTCATGTCGCTGTGTGGCAAAAACCACCCCAATATTGTAATTAGCCTCCAA
>SJYW01037003.1:874068-904485 GCA_006410735.1 Raphicerus campestris
TGTTGTCTCTGCACTTTTTTTATGGATTGTGTTCTTTGATGCACTATGTTTTTTCTTCAGTGCTTTTACATAAATTTAATCTTTTTGGTGATAATTATAAGAACAATGAGCCAATGAAAGGTCCAGGGCATACTTGGAGAAAAGCTTTAAATAAATGTAAGTTTTTATTCATAAGAACCTCATTCTTGACACAGGGCACTCAAACCTGGTGCTCTGGGACAACCCAGAGGGGTTGGGGGGGGAGGGTGGAGAGGAGGGGGGTTCAGGAAGGGGGGACACATACACTCATGGCCGATTCATGTCGCTGTGTGGCAAAAACCACCCCAATATTGTAATTAGCCTCCAACTGAATTAATTTTAAAAAACCCTCATTCTTAGTAGGTTTGTAACAAATGAAAAGGTCTGATTTTAATAAATGGAAGAAATTCTGATTTTTGCCAAAGTACTGGTTAACATTTTTTGAAATTTAACCGTTTATTGAGCACTTTCTATGTGCCAGTCATGGCTGTAAATGTTTTACATGAATTAACTCATTTATTCCTCATGACAACACTATGTGGAGTGGATATGGTTGTTTTAATTTTATAACTGAAGAAACCGAGGCACAAAGGTTACGTAACTTGCTCAAGTTCAAACAACTAATAAATGCCAGAGTCAGGAATAAGGCTCTAAAGCAGTCCCAAAGAAATTTAATGTAAGCCTTATATGTAATACAAAAATTTCTAGCAGCTGCATCAAAAAAGTGAAAATAAGTGAAATTAATAGATCAAAAATATTATCAGCTAGACATGTTACTAACATAACAATTACTCTGTTTTCTCTTTGAGGTGGGTGCGATAGTGTGAGAGCTTAAATATTGGTATGTGTTTTACACTTCTCAGTTCAGATGACTTAGGTTTCAGATGTTACATGTAGGTGCAGTAATGGACAGGGTAGGTCTCAACAAAACCTGTGCCAACCACAGCTTGACCACTGTTTGCCATCATTCATACAGCTCTTATTACTTGAAACCTCAAATCATGTAGTTGATATGGCTTGACTTCTTTATTTTCAGCCCAAGAAATATTAACCAGATTTTCCTTGCGGTGGTCTAGTTATCTCAGGCAGGCTCATGTTCTGTTTTCACAGTTTTTAAATTTTTATTATACAGTACACTGAAGTGAAAAAAAACAAAACCCCTTTAATTTGCAAGCTCTGAGAGAGAAAGACTCAAATGACAGCATCTTTATGCACAATGGGATAGGATTCACTCACCACTAAAAATACGAGTTTCTAAAAATACCAGCTTTTGTCTTTAAGGGTACTTCTTTTAGCCAGTGTATCTTATGAAATTGAAATGTATTATAAAAAGCAAAGCAGAAACATGAATAGTGTCTTCACTTAATCCAATCATATTCTGCTGTGAACATTCTAGACGATTAGCTGTGACTTAACAGGTAATTAGTAGAAGCTGTAAGAAAGTCTGAAAATGAAACTGAACGTACCTCAGAGTCTGACTGGTGACCATCAGATGGGATTCTGTCATCCGGAAGATGTTATGAATAGCCCGAGCAGCCAATACCTGTCTCATTGCTTCGTAAATCACTTCCGTAGTGCTGTCTGTTTTGACTGCCATTGATCCCAAAAACCGAACTATAAACATCTGCTGCAAGAGAGAGTCTGCAAGAGAGCATTTTCTGCTCAGGATCATGTTCACTTCCTGCCTGCCGACCCACGTACAAAAGGCACACGTGCTGGTCTGAGGACCAGCCAGCTTCATTTCTGGAGGGCTTTCTAAAGCCAAAACGTCTCAATACTCTGATTATGTAAACCACAAACCGCCAAAGCTCTGAATCTTCTATTGTCTATACTTTGTCTGTTTGGAACTATTCATTAGACTAGAAAGGCACCTTTTTCTTCACCTATAAAATGAAACCAGATGAATGTCCTTCTAGCACTAAAACTCTAGGTGACCACGTGTAAGAGAAAGTGTATCATCTTACCTTTTCTCCAAAAATGAGCTTTTCCGGATAATGGAACATTCATTCATTATTTGGCTTGCTGATAAAATCCTCTTATAGAGGAAAATTTATTTGAAGAAAATAAGACCTGATGTTGGATCTCACTCAATTTATGCACATCATTTATTACTGAAGGGCAGTGATGACATTCCATAAACTGTTAACTTGATGCTAATGAGCTTACAGTATTTGCTTCTTGATAATGACACATAACCTGACAAACAGTAATAGCAATCACAACTGAAAAATCATGAAGGTCTGAAAGATTTTTTTTCCTGTAAGAACAATAGTTCTCCTTTCCACCATTTGAAAGTAAGAAGCCTACATTTTCTTCACTTGTCTTCCCTATTAGTATCCTTATCCCTAAAAAACAACTGAATGGTGAAAAAACAAATTAGGATAATAAAACTGACATGTTATATAAATGGTTACTCCCATATGAAGATAGTTCTTACAAGTTTGATGTTTTCTGTTTAGACTGGTAACAAATAGTGTGGACTGTGAAAAGTCAGCTAGAGAGTCAGATCTGAAGCACAGCCTATTTAATAACATTGTTTTTCATTTTTCTGCCTAAAGCTGTGAGGAATGCCTCTTCACAAGTCCTACTTTTAAATAAGTGGCCTTTCATTCTAATGACATTCTGTGGCTTCAGTCAGAAGCTGTGTTAAAAGGTCTTGCCAGCACTTCTAAACTGTCCGGCTGGGAGCTGCAGCTCTGTGGGGAAGCAAGTTATGGTTTGCTCTATCGGGTGTGTGCTTATGTACCTTACAAGAATGTGAATCAGACAACAGTCTTGAGTTATAATGAATTAAATACCTTTCATTTTCCCCCCATCTTTCATGTCATCTTCAAATTTAAGAATGAGTTGTTTTTGTGCTTTTGGTTTTCTAAAATGAAATAGCATATTTATGACATCTGGAATTTACCCTCTTGGAGTCTGTTTTGCAGTAATGTGATAGCAGATTTAGACTCAGCAACACTGCTCTGCAGGAGCTACACAAAGGTTATGGATGTGGTTAAATGGTACGATGCTTGCAGAAAATCTGTAACCACCCCTCAGTTTTTACGCCACTACTGCTGCTAAGTCACTTCAGTCGTGTCCGACTCTGTGCGACCCCACAGACGGCAGCCCACCAGGCTCCGTCGTCCCTGGGATTCTCCAGGCAAGAATACTGGAGTGGGTTGCCATTTCCTTCTCCAATGCGTGAAAGTGAAGTCACTGAGTCGTGTCCAACTCTCAGCGACCCCATGGACTGCAGCCCATCAGGCTCCTCCGTCC
Source organism: Raphicerus campestris (assembly GCA_006410735.1). Classification (NCBI taxonomy): domain Eukaryota; kingdom Metazoa; phylum Chordata; class Mammalia; order Artiodactyla; family Bovidae; genus Raphicerus; species Raphicerus campestris. Next base: position 877,348 of record SJYW01037003.1, read on the forward strand.
ATGAGATTTTCCAGGCAAGAGTGCTGGAGTGGGGTGCCATTGCCTTCTCCGAGTTTTTACGCTGCTGCTGCTAAGTCGCTGGGATTCTCCTGTCCTAATGGCACTGTGTCCTAGTGAGTTTTCACACAGAACATCTGTGGGTCATAATTTCAATTCACAGTTCAAGTCAAAGCTTTTGGGAACATGACTTCACATTCAAGGGCCCTGATTATTCTGTGCTGGGGAAAAAAAAGCACACAAAACGAGCCGCTTACCTTCTGCTTCTGGAAATGTCGCATCCTCAGTTTCACCAAAGGGGTTGGTACGCCTAGGGGGACAGCCAGAGTCAAAACAACCCCAAGAGCTTCAGTTCAAAGAATGCTTAACACCTGAACTCTATGCCAGAAGGGGACATTCTCTGGGGGTGGGGGTGGGCGGTGGGAGGGGAATGACTTTCTCCCAGAAATAACCCCCCTTATTAGCCCGTACCTGCCGCCTCTGTTCTGATCAAGGAATTCTGTAGCGGGAAGTACAATGTCAAACTGAATAGGTGTTCCAGGTGCAATTAGTTGTTCAGCTTCAGGTATAATGACTGTTGCTTTCGGAACTATCTTGTCATTTTCCATCTCTGAACCTTTCATGTTCTGGCTGGAGTACAAAGTTGGAAAAAAAATTAAATGGCTTTTGACCTTAAGTTTTTACAATCAAATGAATATATGTCAAGTGCCTATGTGACTTTTACAGGTAGATAAGGGAGAAGATCTAACTTCCAATAAATCTTTTAAGATGTCATTCACGTCCGTGGTTAAAATTCCTCGGATATTCCCATTACCTACAGCTGGTTCTATGCATGACATCCCACATGATGCTAGACTGCTTCTGCTATTACCTATTAATTTCTTGTATCTTTCTCTCTTTAAGACAGGTTTTTGAGGGCAGGAGCTGTAGCTAAATCATATTTATCCCTTGGTACACAGCAGTCACTCACAAACATTTGCTGAATGAACACTACATTTTGGCCTAGCAGTCAACCACCTGGCTCTCCTCCTGAGGGCCTCCCTCTCCCCTCCCTCAGTGCACCCTCCACTGTGCTCCTCCTGCCAACTCTGCCTCAGTTCCACTGCTCACCCACTCTCTGCCGCACTGCAAGCGTCAGCTCAGATCACCCTCCATCCACCAGGCCTTGCAAGCCAGCCTGACCCTCTCCCTCCTCTGCAGTCCTGTGTTTCTTCTCAGGCAGTCAGGAGGACAGTCTTGGACCTCCGTGTGCCTCTGGGGCTTAGCACTGGACCCACCACATGCTGTTTGGAGATTGTGGCTAGATAGTAGAGCACTGAACAGTGATTCACTGTCTGTTCTCTTCCCAGTGTCAGCATAATTTAATCTTTCATATGTTTATAATCTTTTCTCCCCAGCTAGAGTGTAAATCCCTGTGAGGGGCAAAGAATGTAAAAGTATTTTGATTTCTTACATTATTTGAACCAAAAGACTCTCACTATCTTTCCATTCATTTGATATTTTGTGTATCAGTATTTCAAATTTCTCAAGTGTGTCAGTAACTTAATATGTTGTAAGGAACTATTTTATAGTGTCATCTGACAAATGAGCATAATGAATGGAAAGTGGACAGAGATACAATAGACAGAACAGTAGATGATCACTATAAGAAGAGACACTTAGTTTAACCTCCACTGTTAACAGAAAAGGAATCCATGGCCTCTAGAGAAGCTGATGATCCTGAATGCACTCGGTCATCTGGTGGGTGAGCTAGATTAAGAACTGAGTCTTTCCCACAGCGTCACACTGCCTTAGTAACCAGAATGACAGAATCACACCTGCTATTCAGCGCAGTCTTTAAGAGGTGAGTGTGATACAAGTGACTCACTGGAGGAAGGTGTGAGTCTGACTTCCTTCACAATCTGCCCGTCTCCCTCCTTTCCAAGCTCATCTCCTCTCTGGCCTCCCTTGGCTGACCATCATCTAGTTACACTGATACCTTTCAGTTCCCAAAAGACACCAAGCTCTTCTCTGCCATTCAGCCTCCACAGCTGATGTCAGGAATGCAATATGTCTGGCTCTCTGCAAGAGGCTACTTCTCATCTCTTACTTCTCAGTTTAAATACTATCTCCCCAGACAGGCCCTAAATTGGTCTCTCTATGACAGCATTCTTATCTTTACCATAATGCTTTCTGTATTTCAACTTATACCTTTTGCCTATCTTTCCATACCAGTCTGTAAGTTTCATGCTCTAGCTCATTGCCTGGCCACATACTGGACATTTAACAAACGTGTGTTGAACGACAGGATAAATGAATATCAGATATAAATAACTGCAGAACGAGTGAAGGCCACACATGAGATTTGCTTGGAAGTGAATGCAATTTGTCCCCAAGAACAGTTTCTCTGCTTCATTCCCTCACTGTCATCAAAACATTTCTTTATCCTTAATGAGTTGACCCTAAGAGAGTACCCCGCTCCTCCACTGCTCAGAGACCACCTGGCAGCCATGTGTCACCCTTCCAGTCTCTGGGCAGATTCAGCCAACTGGCTAGTCATTTTTTTCTAGGGATTCTTCTATGGGGTCCTTTCTAAGAATGTGGTTTACATATTCTAGAAGAGAAAAGTCAGTTACTGAATCTGAGTTGCAAACTTTTTTCAGAAAGCCAATCACACCTTCTAATTACTAACACTAACTTTGGCACCCCAGAAAGACAGCATTTTAAGAGTGGGAAGAGGTGGTCCTCGGAGGTAGTCTAGTTCACTTCCTGTCAGAGTCGGGACAGAGGCCTGGAGTGTTGAGGACTCACTCAGGGACATCTGTGTTCAGAGCAGAGCTGTTGGTAAGGCCACATCTCCTGACTCCAGTGCATGTTCTCCGCTCTGTCCCCTCACACTTGCGTGGCTTCACAAAGACAGGACAGACACTGACCCAGTCCGAGGCTCAGAGAGGAGCCCCACTGGCTGGATCTGTATATCCATTTCCATTCATAAAGTGCTTTCCTTAAAGCCACACTTGATAAGCATGCTACTTGTGTGTAAACTGGTATCTTTAGGGCACTGCAGTGTTCTCAAGCCTTGTTGCCTCTTCCTCATTTTCATGGCCTTGGCTCAAGTTCTCCTCACAGGACATCCCATGGGGCCCTCTGCCCCTCTCTTCTCCCACCCCACCCACTCTCTCCTAGGAAGGGTCACCAAGCAGTCTTCCCACGCCGTTCTGACTGCCTCCCCGCTTCTCAAAGCCTGCAGTCCTGCTCCGCCGCCATTCTTTCATGGACTCAACCTGCCTTCTGTTTTATCTCATGCTCTTCCTCCTCACATCCCTGTGTTGGGTGTGTGAACACTGGCTCCACACTGCACAGCACTGAGACCCTGGGAAATACTTAACCACGCTGAGCTTTCTGACAACTTTCTTCTGGAATCACTGGACGGTATCCATAAAAACACACAACAGGGCTCTTTTTACCATGCCATTGAAGATGGGTGCCTGATACACTCATGATTTAACTCACCCTTTGATACCACGCTTTCATCAGCACAACAGATAAATCAGCCTTCTATTATTTAACTAATGGAAAATCCCATTTAGATAAAGGGGGACATTCCTAGAATAAATCCTAATGCAGCATTCTAAACAAGAGGATAGCTGTCTGTGTGAAAATGCTCACTATAAATGACAACAGCAAGTAAAGGAAGGGAAGACAACCAATGCAGTCAAACAGACAATAATCGATGGAATAGTGTGGCGTTAAAGCGTCACCCTGCTTATTTAACTTACATGCAGAGTACATGATGAGAAACGCTGGACTGGAAGAAACACAAGCTGGAATCAAGATTGCAGGGAGAAATATCAATAACCTCAGATATACAGATGACACCACCCTTATGGCAGAAAGTGAAGAGGAACTAAAAAGTCTCTTGATGAAAGTGAAAGNGTCAGTTACTGAATCTGAGTTGCAAACTTTTTTCAGAAAGCCAATCACACCTTCTAATTACTAACACTAACTTTGGCACCCCAGAAAGACAGCATTTTAAGAGCGGGAAGAGGTGGTCCTCGGAGGTAGTCTAGTTCACTTCCTGTCAGAGTCGGGACAGAGGCCTGGAGTGTTGAGGACTCACTCAGGGACATCTGTGTTCAGAGCAGAGCTGTTGGTAAGGCCACATCTCCTGACTCCAGTGCATGTTCTCCGCTCTGTCCCCTCACACTTGCGTGGCTTCACAAAGACAGGACAGACACTGACCCAGTCCAAGGCTCAGAGAGGAGCCCCACTGGCTGGATCTGTATATCCATTTCCATTCATAAAGTGCTTTCCTTAAAGCCACACTTGATAAGCATGCTACTTGTGTGTAAACTGGTATCTTTAGGGCATTGCAGTGTTCTCAAGCCTTGTTGCCTCTTCCTCATTTTCATGGCCTTGGCTCAAGTTCTCCTCACAGGACATCCCATGGGGCCCTCTGCCCCTCTCTTCTCCCACCCCACCCACTCTCNTTAGGGCATTGCAGTGTTCTCAAGCCTTGTTGCCTCTTCCTCATTTTCATGGCCTTGGCTCAAGTTCTCCTCACAGGACATCCAATGGGGCCCTCTGCCCCTCTCTTCTCCCACCCCACCCACTCTCTCCTAGGAAGGGTCACCAAGCAGTCTTCCCACGCCGTTCTGACTGCCTCCCCGCTTCTCAAAGCCTGCAGTCCTGCTCCGCCGCCATTCTTTCATGGACTCAACCTGCCTTCTGTTTTATCTCATGCTCTTCCTCCTCACATCCCTGTGTTGGGTGTGTGAACACTGGCTCCACACTGCACAGCACTGAGACCCTGGGAAATACTTAACCACGCTGAGCTTTCTGACAACTTTCTTCTGGAATCACTGGACGGTATCCATAAAACACACAACAGGGCTCTTTTTACCATGCCATTGAAGATGGGTGCCTGATACACTCATGATTTAACTCACCCTTTGATACCACGCTTTCATCAGCACAACAGNATGGCATCCAGTCCCATCACTTCATGGGAAACAGATGGGGAAACAGTGGAAACAGTGTCAGACTTTATTTTGGGGGGCTGCAAAATCATTGCAGATGGTGACTGCAGCCATAAAATTTTTAAAAAGAGGGTTACTCCTTGGGAGAAAAGTTATGAGCAACCTAGATAGCATATTCAAAAGCAGAGATATTACTTTGCCGACTAGGGTCCCTCTAGTCAAGGCTATGGTTTTTCCTGTGGTCATGTATGGATGTGAGAATTGGACTGTGAAGAAGGCTGAGTGCCGAAGAATTGATGCTTTTTAACTGTGGTGTAGGAGAAGACTCTTGAGAGTCCCTTGGACTGCAAGGAGATCCAACCAGTCCATTCTGAAGGAGATCAGCCCTGAGTGTTCTTTGGAAGGAATGATGCTAAAGCTGAAACTCCAGTACTTTGGCCACCTCATGCGAAGAGCTGACTCATTGGAAGACTCTGATGCTGGGAGGGATTGGGGGCAGGAGGAGAAGGGGACGACAGAGGATGAGATGGCTGGATGGCATCACTGACTCGATGGGCGTGAGTGACCTCCGGGAGTTGGTGATGGACAGGGAGGCCTGGCGTGCTGCGATTCATGGGGTCGTAAAGAGTTGGACACAACTGAGCGACTGAACTGAAAGCAACAATTATGAAAAAAGTAAAAATATGAAAAATATGTATGTGAAACAAATGCACATATGAAAATATCACTGTATGTGCTGATAAGACCTGCAGCTGTAACATGGACACACAAAGGTGATTTTCTTATTTTAAAAAATTTTGTTTTGGTTCCATAACTCTGTTGATACTGATACAAATGTGGGGAGAACGCCTATTAGACACTCAGTGCACATTCTATTTGCTCAGGCTGGAGCTGCCTGGGCCCAGGGAAGGACGCTGATGTTGAAAGCTGACAGCCTTGAATCCTAGCTTGGCCTCCCACCTGTGGTGTGACCCTGAGCAAAGTGTTTACTCTTTCCTGGTCAGAGTTACCGTTTCTATAGTACAGGGCTGAACTGGGAGGTCTGGAAGAATGAAATTTCTAGTACATGTGAAATTCCTAATACAAAGTTTGGCTCCATAAAAGCTACTTTTCTTTTTTCCTTTAGTTACCTGGGGCATGGACTTTCTTGTTTTTTTGCAAAGCTTGTAATTGGAGTCACTGCTTGGAGAGCCGTCTGATTCAACTTGATGGCGACTGCCTAAAAATCCACAGGAAGACACACTCAGGTCCAGGAGGTGGACGCTTACCTTTCACACTAAGAAAAGTGCTGAGATGCCGGTGGGGTGGCTGTGAATTACCTCTGGGTTGTCAGTCAGGTAGATCTGTCTGGAGATGTTGTTTATTGCACATATCCACTGCAGAGGACATTAAAAAAAAAACACAACAAAACCAACCCTGCTGAATCCCAAAGTCACCCACCATACTACAACAGAGTGAAACAAACGAAATCTTTACCTCTTCATTTTCCTTTCTGCTTTCTGCCTGGAGGATTATTCCCCTGAAATAAAGTACATCTAAGTAAGTGCTTCCCAGATCTCTGTGACTGGGGCATAATTCCCTCCCCTGGGCCTCAGGTTTCCCATCTCTACAGTGAGCAAGCTGGACTCAGACCTGCTAGCCCAGTGTCATGATTCTGCAGCGTGGAATCATCTTGTGGCCCTGCGTAGATGATCCAAGGTAGCCAAAACTGTGGCCTCACCACTCCTCCAGCCACATCCAAAGAAGAATCAGCAGCCATTCCACGCCTCCCTAAGAACTAAGTCTCTGCATGCCATGGACTGGGAGTAAGACACATGTAATACTGCCCTACTTCCATAAAGGCATCGCTCCTGAAGGGATTCCACACCTGCCAGTTCCTGTGTTCCTCATCACATCTCTGGGAGCTGGGGAACATTGATTGTATCCCCATTTCTTATCTCAGGGAAGAGAAGCCCAGAGGAGTTTCATAACTGCCTGGGACTGTGACTAGAATCTGGTATCTTCATTTTTAAGTCATTTCCCAGCACCCAAGGAGGAAGGATGATGTCTAAATATGCTCTACCATTCTGGGAGAAGAGACGGTCTACACCATACAACACTGCCCCCTCCCCTGAGAATCTCAGCTCAGAAGCCCAGTGGAGAAAGGAAATGTAAACAGAGCAGCTCTGAGCACAGGCCACTCCTCCCCACAAGGAGGTAAGGCCTGGAACACTTCATGGGGCTCCGGACTCCATGAAGAAGTTTCACACCACTGCTCCAAGTGAGAGGGGATCTCGCTCAGACAGGGTCTACTGTGATGCCACTGTGTAAGGGTGTGGTCGGTCACTTTTGGGCCCAAGGTGCACAGCAGTACGTGGGGACAGTGTGTTAATAACACGACACTGCTGCAGCCGAACGTCCTGCTCACATCAGCTGTGTCAGCTGGAGCAGTGGATGCCTCAGGCAGGCACCCACTTTCCCCTTTGGCTGCACAGCCAACCCCCATGATGTGGACACAAAGGCTTGTCTAGCAACAGGAAAAGCCTGGCACCACCCCTCTCTCTGAGTCTCTATTGATCAACAGTTCCTTCCATCGCTCTCTACACATGTAGGTCACCCCTTCTCCAAAGCTACACACAAATCCTCCCTGGGACTGCTTTTTTTTGGCTGCATGGCATGCAGGATCTTAGTTCCCTGAACACAGATCCAACCTGCACCCCCAGCAGTGTAAGCATGGAGTCTTAACTACTGGACCTCTAGGGAAGTCTCCTCCCTGGGACTTCTTATAAAAGGCAGGCTGGACTCCGTATGGTCCGGTATACTTGCTTAAAGAACATAAAACAACCCTCCGGAAAGGTCGACATCACCCAGAGCGGGGCCTCCCCCAAGGAGGGCCAGCACAAAGAGTGACTTAGCAGGCCCTGGCAGAGGTTGGCTCTCTGTCTGTTCCTCCCACATAAACCCGCGTGGCCTACGCTTTTCCATTGGGAGTGGTGATCTGGAAGCAGTATCGTCGGTCCTCACAGTCCACCGCCATCACCGAGCAGTTGTCCAGGTCCTGGATCAGGCCCCCGGCCACAGCACCCCTGGGCTGGCACATGAGATTCCCGCCTTGGGTGAAGAAGTAGAGTCTCTCCCAGGTGGTTGAGACCAGCCCTGTTTTACTGTGAGAATTGAATTGCGAAAAGCCCATGAGCACTAGGAAGCATGAACGGCACCTCAAGAGTTGCTGCCTCTTTATGGGTACTGGTAGTGGTTCAGAAACGATGGGTTTCTTGACATTAAAGCAAAGGTGCTTTGAAAAGAACGCAAGTGCAAAGACTAGCGGGGGGTGGGGGTGGGGAAGCGGGGGCGTGGCAGGAGAGTGCAGCCTGAGTGAGTGGGGAGATGACAGGCTCTGCTGGTCCCAGGGCCAGCTCTAGGATGTGTGTGGGGCACATACGCCACTGCTGCCAGATTTGGCTTCTCAACCCAGTGTCAGCCATCAGACACTGAAAACCTCGAAGACTACTTAAGACTCAGAGCTGAACTGCTCGAAATCTAGTTACAGAGTTACCGGGGTCACCTCAGCCCACAGCACATACCCCAGAATCCTGGGTGCTTTTTATTAGACTGGGTTTTGTTCCAGCTTAGATGTTATTCTGGTTTTGTGGGCTGTTTACAAGAGAAAAATCCAGTTCCTGACCAGAAACACCAGAACCTTGTGGAGTTTTCTGTACAGAACTANAGCCCACAGCACATACCCCAGAATCCTGGGTGCTTTTTATTAGACTGGGTTTTGTTCCAACTTAGATGTTATTCTGGTTTTGTGGGCTGTTTACAAGAGAAAAATCCAGTTCCTGACCAGAAACACCAGAACCTTGTGGAGTTTTCTGTACAGAACTAAAGGAGATATGTGGCTTGTGATCTTGACAAGCTGTACGGACTCTCAAAGAGCTCCACCCTGGAAGGAAAGCAGCTGGCAATTCCTCTTCATACCCCCTCCATTTGGGGGGCGTCGAATATATTTACTTCATTCAGTGTGTACGGAGTGTGACTATGTATGGGGCACTAGGTTTCCTGCCTCAATAATTACAATTTCCAAAACTGGTAACAACTAACACTGGAGTGCTACCTGCTAGGAATTACCTCAGTTAATCTTTGTAACAATTTTATGATGTAGGTTCAGTTTTCAGCTCTATTTGGCAAATGAAGTGACCAGGGGCCTGGCCCAGCCGGGGCGTCTGACCGGTGGGAGTTCACCACTGCACCGGCTCTGCTCCTAGGCTCAGGTAAACCTGAGGGTCTCGTTCATTTGAAATAGGCAGTTGGAAGACCTGAAGGTTAAATATGAGATTCAGTCTATAGAAATCTAGACGACTCTGAAAAGTTCCTGGCCCTCAAGACTCTGGCCTCAGTGCTGGGTCACTGGCACACTGCTCTCACCCACTGGGAGTCTGGGGAAGGGTCTCAGTGGTCTAGGACGATGACCACTAAGAGCAGTCTACTTACAAATGGCCCTGGTGAGCAGGAAGGGGTGGCCTGTGGTGTCTTGGGAGTCCACGTACTGGGTTCTTACTCACACAACTGTTTCAAGCCCATCTCTCAGCACAGTTTGAGACCTGGCCCAGGTCCTTGTCGCAGGCAGGAGGGGCGCCTGGTGGGAGCTCTTCGCCCCCCTCACACACCCTCACCCTTTGATGGGGCACGTAACAGGTGCTCTTCAGCCACTGCTAGGAAACAGCTTTCAGAAGGGGGCGGGCAGAGCACTCTTACTTTCTAAGATTAAGGTAACCGGCCTTCTGGATAAGGTTCCTGTTGATCTGGGGCGCAGCCACATCGAAGTCTGGGGTGTAAACAGCTTCGTCGAGAGAAAGTAGTTCTTGCTGGGATGCCCTCATCTTCTCTGCTTCCACTTCTAGGTCCCCCTGGATGCTTGAGACAGAAGGTGTCAGGTCAGTCACTTGTCACAGCGGATGGTGGAGCCTCCCCATGGCTTCCTGGCCCACACGGGGTACACAAGGCTCCACCTGAGGCCCTGAAAGCTGAAGACCACAGGAACTCCAGTCTGTGTTAACCAAAGTGTTAACAAGACTGCTGTTTCAAACAGAGCATAACTGAATAGCACTGGGTGAGGGCTGAATCCAGGTAAGCAGTTACTCTGCCAACACAGTGGGGTCCAGGCTCAAAATACCAGTGTGAGTTTGAGAAGGCAAGCCCATCCTTGCGAGCCACAGGTGCTGGCGGCTGTGGAAGTGCCGGAGAGGCAAGAAGGAGACGGCCGTCCTTCACGCGCCCACCTACCCATCTAGGCAGGAGTGGAGACGGCCACTGGAGAGCAGCTAGAGCACAAACACAAAGGCAAGGCCAACGCTTCTCCCTTGTGTGACAGCTACTCAGCTGCCCAGAGACGGCACGGGCTTGCGGGCCATAGTTTGCCCATGGTCTGGCTTTCATTTCCTTGTGCCCTCAAGTGTGGAAAACCTGGAAGCTTTACCTTGAAACAAGCAGCTGCCCTTTCTCCCTGATAAGGTGAAGCCCCAACAGCTACCACACCCAGTGAGGACAGCCTGGGTTATAAAGTCTTAAACACAATCTGCCAGGATGGTCCCTCCACCCAAGAAAACAAACTCTGGAGGCACCGTTCCACTTCCCCACTGCGGTAAGGAGGCAGGACTGAACTCCACTGTTGATTTCAGAAGGAAGCCTGGGGGCCAGTGAGTCCAGGGTTTTAGAGTGAGCTCCTCAGCATTTCCTTTCAAAAGCGCTCTGCAGGTGAATGCGCTCGGGCTTCGTCATTCCACGTTCTCTCAGAGGTTCACAGTCTCTACTGCCTGGGTCTTGTTTAATGCTGCCCTGATACAAGCAGTCAGTCTGAGTTAATTTTGGCTGTTTGGACATTTGAATGGAATGCCTGGGGCTCTACCAATGAACCTCATTAGTTTAACCTGCCTGTCACTGCCAAGGCTGAGAGAAAGAAATGAGGGGAAAAAAAAAATTAAACAGTAAGGATGTAGAAAGAGGAAGCCAAACATATATAGAATCTTATAGGCTTGTCAGCTTTTGTGAGAAGCCTCTGAAGATCTCATGAAAGGTAAGCATGCTTTCCCCCAGAAAAGCCCTCATGTGAACCAACACAACATCATGCACACAGCTGCAGGGAGCTTTTAGCCCCCTCCGCTCCCCCATCCATATGAACTCGGGCTCAAAAACTGAGCTAACACAGGAATTCAGAGAACAGGGTAGAAAAGTCACCATCTTCAAATGTTCCCTTCAAAGTTTTTTTTTTTTTAAAAAATCATGTTTTATTTAATTAAAAAGTGTGTGTGAGAAGGAACCAATAAGAAAGGCTGAAGTGTTATCACTTGGGAGTAGGGCTTAAAAGCAAAGCCCCTGGCACCAGGGGTGGTTTGAAATACCACCCATGTGGGTTCAGGCTGGGTTCTGAATCCTCTCACACCTGTATGGGAGGCCAGGCGTCCATCTCCCCGGGAAGCACCACAGAGCCCAGAGCCGCCACGAGACACTCTTCCCTTGGCCTCTCAGGTGGGCTGGCTGCTGACATATAGCAGTGCAGCAGTAAGACCCTTCCCCATAGGCTGGCGGGGCAGGAGGCAGCAGTATTTATCTATTCATGAGAAGAAAATGTAAGGGATAGGAAAAAGAATTCTTAACTGAATGCTCAGGAGGTTCCAGGGCTCCCAGGTTCAGCTGGGAACCCCACCTGCTGGCTCTGTAGCAAAATGCCTCGTCAGGCAGCAGAAGCCCAACTCACAAAAGTAGACCCAGCCCTCAGGAGCAAGGTGTGTGGCCAGGGCCCAGTCACAAGATTGTGGGAACAGCTGGTGCCCTGGTGACAGTTCACAGAGATGCCTACAAGGAGAGGACACGAGCGCTGCAGCATGCCGGAAATGGGCACAATCGTCCTGCCATCCGTTAATATAAAAATCTAGTCCACGAGAAAACCCTGAAGTACAAGTAGTTCTCGCAGAGACAGAGAAAACCATGGGATTCTGAGAGTTAAGGCAGGATGAGAGCGGTGGCGAGAGATAAGGGAGAGAGCGTTTTGCAGTGACAAGTTAATGGGCTCCCTATTTTCACTTTCTCCTGACACTCCCTGGGTTCACAATCAAATTACAGGCAGGAAATTGAATTCAGATTTCACAAACTGCTTTCTAGCATAATTACAAATTTAACGTGCATCCAGCAATCAGAGGAAAAAAACAGTTCAGGGACTTTCACAAAGGAATATATGCTTTCCTAAACCACAACTCTCCCCGTTGCCCAAATAAATTCTGCTCCTTGGCCTTTTAAAGATACTTTGAAATGCAGCATCCTCAAGAAAATGAATAACACTCATTTTTCCACACAAAATAAGATCCTATACTTATATTTCTATTTTTGTACACTGACATGTCAGTTATACATCTATATATACAGAGAGACAACATTTCTGTATTCCAGGAATCGTTGAGGAGTGCTCAAGGAACTGCATGTCTGTGCTGTTAATGAAATGAGCCTGGCATTGGCGGTGCCTGGGCGCCTTCCATGACCTCACTAGCGGGGACACTGATGACAGGAAGCAAGGAGACTCAGAGCAGCTGCAGCCTCAATTAAACATGGGCAGGATGGTCTGTATTTGCAAGGCTGAGCTGCAGTTTGGTAAATGAATTTTAAAAAGGCTTAATGTCTTATTTATCTATTTGTCATTCACAGATGATGCTCAGTTTCCTAAAAAGCTGCAGCACTTCTGGCTGATAACCCCATTAGCTCTCAAAGAAAAAAGCAAGCCACTCTTCTAAACTGGACTCATAGGCTTGTAACGTGAAACTTGAGTATTAAAAAAGAAGATGTTAAGAAGCGAAGTTGGACTTAATGGGAAAGTACCCTTGTGGACGTTTTGATTTTTATTTAGAATTCATAGTAGATAGGACTTTGGCTCCATACAAGTCAAGAACTGCAGAAATCATGACTTTCTAAGCACACTACTCATAAAGAGCACAGCGAAGAGATGGGTGCCGTCTCTGAGCATTTATGGAGTGGAGGCGGTCAGGGTCGGGGGCTCTGTGGGGCTCTCCCCTCACCTTGCAGAGAGACTGACTCAGGAGAAAAGACAAAAGGCAAAGGAGATTCAAACCAGAGCACAGCATTACCTTTGAACCATGTCTGCGACGGAAGATAAGAAGCCGTCCATACTCTGGGAAAACATCTCTGCTCCCTTCTTAAAAAAGTTAATCTGAAAGATACAGTTATGACATTCTGAAAACTGTCTGGGAAAGGTGATTGATAAAACTCATGAAATGTAAGCTTGACAGCACCAGGGCGGCTGACACTAGTGGGCCCTCCTGCCCGCAGCACTGACTGCTTTCCAGCCGAGCCCCACCTCACCAGCCGAGAGTTACTCCCAAAGCCCTCAGTGCGTCGGTAGAGGGAGGGGGTGAAGCCTGCTAACTCGCTGAAAGGCTGTGAAGACCAGAGGTAGTATAAGTGCTTGGTACATACCCCCCTCATCAATAACTACTACTGATAATGATTTAGATATTCTCATCTGTGCTTTTCCTGTGTGAATTTAGTCATCTCTTCAGGGCCAGTATTAGTTTATTCACCTTCGGGTCTCCAGCAGCTAGCACAGTGCACAGTGCCAGCAAGAAGCAGAGAAGCAGTGTGCAGCGCTCAGTGAGGGGAAGGCCACACTGCCTGCCTCTTCTCACTGAGCCACGTGTGGCTCTGAACACAGGCTGGACAGACAGACCTGGCTGCCAGCTTGCAGAAGGAAAATGGGGCTGAAGAGCCGTAAAAGGCCCTTCCAATTCTGACATCAACTTAAAGGAGATCGTGCATGAGAAGGACACAGCAGGGCTGTGGCACTGCGTAGGTGCTGGACACTGGGGGCGGGGACCTCCTGCTCCCCAACATTCTGATCTGGAAGCAGGTCTTGCCTGGGTGGTGGGCATGGAAATCCACCTTTCACCTCTAAGAGGCTAGGAGGTGTCATTGGTACAGTTCTGACATCCTCACGCCTGGGCCCCCAGACACCCTGGGGAGGCACATACACCAGTGTACTTAGTTCTCACGGTACAGAAACACAAGGCTTGGGGTATTCCAGATGCGTGGAATACCTGCAGGGAGATGCCCTGGCTCCGTGATCTTGGACCCATACAGAGATCAGCACTGTAAACGCCACTCTGAGTCCCAGAAATGTTGAACATCAGTCTATTAAATGAGCATTCTACATTTCTGAGGGCACAGCATGAAGGGGGCTCGCCCTCTGCTTCCCTACCTGAGCTCCTTGGAATCGATACTAAGCCCATACCTCAGCTCCTCTACTATTTTGTAAATACTGAGGGCGGAGGCTCGTGCAGCCTTTAAACACCCTGATGGAAGGAAGGCATTCGCCACTGGCTTCTACAGTCATGTGATGTACGACCCACCCTGTAAATGCAACTTTTTTTGTGTTCTCATGTACCTGTACATAGATTACAAAACCTCAATCTGTGGGTAGGCATCAAGATTGAATCATAGCTTAATTGGAAACCTGTTTACTGAGGGCCAGAGAAGGAAAAACTGGAGTCAAACCACCTTCACTGAAGTGGATGGTGCTGAGAAGTCTCATTTGGTGCAACATCATCTGAAGCCCTCAGTTCACGGCCCTCTGTGAACAGCAGAAGTACTGTGGTCACATGACCATCAGCTACCAAAGCAGATGCTCCATGGGCAGTGGGTACAGAGGGCTGATGAGGCAGGAGGACAGCAAACACTTCAGAATCATCCAAAGATTCACGGTGTCAGACAACCACCTCGTTTACAGGAAGGGGCTATAGTTTTTACCAGAATTTAGAAGTCTGCAGGGTGAGGCTTTCACCCAGCCTTCTGTCTTGAAATCTGCATACTTTTCATATAAAAAATGAAACACCCCATCCTCAGTCCTTGAAAACGACGCTGCCACCGCCCAGCAAGGACGGTGCTCTGCTCTGCCTCCCTAGGCACAGGGGCTACACCGCGCTACTGCACCCGATGTCTTGTCTTCCCCTCTGCGGCCAGGCTGGGAGACGCTCTAGAATCCTTGGCCGTGAAAGCCAGTGAAACCACTCAGTATCAAACCCATCCTTCAGGCCTTGTGAGGACCCTCCTCTGACCAACCCAGCTCCCTAAGCACTGACCCGTCAGGCCTGGAGCNTGAACTCCACTGTTGATTTCAGAAGGAAGCCTGGGGGCCAGTGAGTCCAGGGTTTTAGAGTGAGCTCCTCAGCATTTCCTTTCAAAAGCGCTCTGCAGGTGAATACGCTCGGGCTTGGTCATTCCACGTTCTCTCAGAGGTTCACAGTCTCTACTGCCTGGGTCTTGTTTAATGCTGCCCTGATACAAGCAGTCAGTCTGAGTTAATTTTGGCTGTTTGGACATTTGAATGGAATGCCTGGGGCTCCACCAATGAACCTCATTAGTTTAACCTGCCTGTCACTGCCAAGGCTGAGAGAAAGAAATGAGGGAAAAAAAAAAATTAAGCAGTAAGGATGTAGAAAGAGGAAGCCAAACATATATAGAATCTTATAGGCTCGTCAGCTTTTGTGAGAAGCCTCTGAAGATCTCATGAAAGGTAAGCATGCTTTCCCCCAGAAAAGCCCTCATGTGAACCAACACAACATCATGCACACAGCTGCAGGGAGCTTTTAGCCCCCTCCGCTCCCCCATCCATATGAACTCAGGCTCAAAAACTGAGCTAACACAGGAATTTAGNGTCTGTGCTGTTAATGAAATGAGCCTGGCATTGGCGGTGCCTGGGCGCCTTCCATGACCTCACTAGCGGGGACACTGATGACAGGAAGCAAGGAGACTCAGAGCAGCTGCAGCCTCAATTAAACATGGGCAGGATGGTCTGTATTTGCAAGGCTGAGCTGCAGTTTGGTAAATGAATTTTAAAAAGGCTTAATGTCTTATTTATCTATTTGTCATTCACAGATGATGCTCAGTTTCCTAAAAAGCTGCAGCACTTCTGGCTGATAACCCCATTAGCTCTCAAAGAAAAAAGCAAGCCACTCTTCTAAACTGGACTCATAGGCTTGTAACGTGAAACTTGAGTATTAAAAAAGAAGATGTTAAGAAGCGAAGTTGGACTTAATGGGAAAGTACCCTTGTGGACGTTTTGATTTTTATTTAGAATTCATAGTAGATAGGACTTTGGCTCCATACAAGTCAAGAACTGCAGAAATCATGACTTTCTAAGCACACTACTCATAAAGAGCACAGCGAAGAGATGGGTGCCGTCTCTGAGCATTTATGGAGTGGAGGCGGTCAGGGTCGGGGGCTCTGTGGGGCTCTCCCCTCACCTTGCAGAGAGACTGACTCAGGAGAAAAGACAAAAGGCAAAGGAGATTCAAACCAGAGCACAGCATTACCTTTGAACCATGTCTGCGACGGAAGATAAGAAGCCGTCCATACTCTGGGAAAACATCTCTGCTCCCTTCTTAAAAAAGTTAATCTGAAAGATACAATTATGACATTCTGAAAACTGTCTGGGAAAGGTGATTGATAAAACTCATGAAATGTAAGCTTGACAGCACCAGGGCGGTTGACACTAGTGGGCCCTCCTGCCCGCAGCACTGACTGCTTTCCAGCCGAGCCCCACCTCACCAGCCGAGAGTTACTCCCAAAGCCCTCAGTGCGTCGGTAGAGGGAGGAGGTGAAGCCTGCTAACTCGCTGAAAGTCTGTGAAGACCAGAGGTAGTATAAGTGCTTGGTACATACCCCCCTCATCAATAACTACTACTGATAATGATTTAGATATTCTCATCTGCCCTTTTTCTGTGTGAATTTAGTCATCTCTTCAGGGCCAGTATTAGTTTATTCACCTTCGGGTCTCCAGCAGCTAGCACAGTGCACAGCGCCAGCAAGAAGCAGAGAAGCAGTGTGCAGCGCTCAGTGAGGGGAAGGCCACACTGCCTGCCTCTTCTCACTGAGCCACGTGTGGCTCTGAACACAGGCTGGACAGACAGACCTGGCTGCCAGCTTGCAGAAGGAAAATGGGGCTGAAGAGCCGTAAAAGGCCCTTCCAATTCTGACATCAACTTAAAGGAGATCGTGCATGAGAAGGACACAGCAGGGCTGTGGCACTGCGTAGGTGCTGGACACTGGGGGCGGGGACCTCCTGCTCCCCAACATTCTGATCTGGAAGCAGGTCTTGCCTGGGTGGTGGGCATGGAAATCCACCTTTCACCTCTAAGAGGCTAGGAGGTGTCATTGGTACAGTTCTGACATCCTCACGCCTGGGCCCCCAGACACCCTGGGGAGGCACATACACCAGTGTACTTAGTTCTCACGGTACAGAAACACAAGGCTTGGGGTATTCCAGATGCGTGGAATACCTGCAGGGAGATGCCCTGGCTCCGTGATCTTGGACCCATACAGAGATCAGCACTGTAAACGCCACTCTGAGTCCCAGAAATGTTGAACATCAGTCTATTAAATGAGCATTCTACATTTCTGAGGGCACAGCATGAAGGGGGCTCGCCCTCTGCTTCCCTACCTGAGCTCCTTGGAATCGATACTAAGCCCATACCTCAGCTCCTCTACTATTTTGTAAATACTGAGGGCGGAGGCTCGTGCAGCCTTTAAACACCCTGATGGAAGGAAGGCATTCGCCACTGGCTTCTACAGTCATGTGATGTACGACCCACCCTGTAAATGCAACTTTTTTTGTGTTCTCATGTACCTGTACATAGATTACAAAACCTCAATCTGTGGGTAGGCATCAAGATTGAATCATAGCTTAATTGGAAACCTGTTTACTGAGGGCCAGAGAAGGAAAAACTGGAGTCAAACCACCTTCACTGAAGTGGATGGTGCTGAGAAGTCTCATTTGGTGCAACATCATCTGAAGCCCTCAGTTCACGGCCCTCTGTGAACAGCAGAAGTACTGTGGTCACATGACCATCAGCTACCAAAGCAGATGCTCCATGGGCAGTGGGTACAGAGGGCTGATGAGGCAGGAGGACAGCAAACACTTCAGAATCATCCAAAGATTCACGGTGTCAGACAACCACCTCGTTTACAGGAAGGGGCTATAGTTTTTACCAGAATTTAGAAGTCTGCAGGGTGAGGCTTTCACCCAGCCTTCTGTCTTGAAATCTGCATACTTTTCATATAAAAAATGAAACACCCCATCCTCAGTCCTTGAAAACGACGCTGCCACCGCCCAGCAAGGACGGTGCTCTGCTCTGCCTCCCTAGGCACAGGGGCTACACCGCGCTACTGCACCCGATGTCTTGTCTTCCCCTCTGCGGCCAGGCTGGGAGACGCTCTAGAATCCTTGGCCGTGAAAGCCAGTGAAACCACTCAGTATCAAACCCATCCTTCAGGCCTTGTGAGGACCCTCCTCTGACCAACCCAGCTCCCTAAGCACTGACCCGTCAGGCCTGGAGCTGTGCATCTTTCTGAGATGCTGAGTCCAGGTCCTCCCCTGACTTGGGGCCTCTAACTGAGAAGGAATTACTCCTCCAAAGGCAAGAACTGCTAATCAAGGAGGTCAGATGTAAGAAGAGGTATTAGTCAGAGAGAGCAAGGGAGTACTGGCATTCTCTAACAATGCCAGGACAGGGGCAGGGGCAGAGGGGCAGTATTTAGCAGAAGAGGGGAGGGCAGCAGAATGTGAGTATACACAAGTAGACACATATGCCCCTTCTGAGGAAGCTGGGCAGTGCCCAGGGATTTGCAGAGGATTGGAGCCCACAGCTGGACAGTGTTAGTTTTTGGTTTAATCCAGCTTTACTCAGCTGACACACAGATTATATTGCTGTAGTTAAATATTACCTCTGAAGACATAAACTGACCTTACTGTCCCCACCACTAAACAATGTAACAAACATGTTGAGAAGATAGCTGAGCTTAAATGTTTGAAGGTTCTCTCTTATTCTCTTTTTGAATGAAACGGATATTTTATTTTTTGGAAATATATGTATTTTTAAAATGTATTTTAAAAATAATAGATGCTCACATGTGGTTTTTTTTTAAAGTTGCTTTTTTTCTTCTCATCGTTTTGCTTCTTCATATTCCCTTCAGTCCCTAGAAGGTTAACTAAGAAGGTTCCCAGGTGTGTTTCTCACGTGCCCAAGTGAGGTTTTGGAGCCAAGCTAAGTGGGGCAAATGCAGGGTAGGTAGGGGTGGAGTGTGAGGGCTGGTGTCCCAGGTCAAGGCCCCATCCTGGAACTGTAGCCTCCCTGCAGACAGTGTTCAGTAGCCCGTGAAATGGGAGGAAGAAGCTGGATCAGTATTCCACAGAGACTTCTCAGGCAGCGGCACCATTTCCCTATGCCCCAGAAGCCACGGTGCTGGTGGTAACCTCAGCAAGGTTATCTTGTGAGAAGAGCCCTTCCCACACAGAAAACAAAGGAACATGTGGAGTCCTGGGCTGTAGGCCCAGTTCCACCAATCCGGGAGTCACAGGCTTCTCAGAAAATTGGATCAGGCCTGGCTTTCATTGGAATCAGACACAAAGGCCATGCCGGCTCCTCCCCACGGGAGTCCTGGGAACGGGCCATTGTTTCCTGCACATACAGCCTAACAAGTCCAGCTACTGAGGACCCAGCCCCTCTGGAAGCCCTCCAAGTGCTGCACCTAGCAGCTTCCAGGAAGGCTACACATCTGTGTTTTTTTCTCTGATGATGCTTCCATGTCTCCTAGGGGCTCCGTCAGCAGAAGGCCATGCTGTTCTCCACAGCTGGTCAGGTCTGAGGCCTCGGGGCAGGGGGACAGTCCTACCTGTCCATGGGCAAAGCCCAGCATGGGCTCCATCATGGCCACGCGCTTCCTGTACTGCAGCGCATTGAGGGCACAGTAGTACTGGAGGGAGGAAAGGTGCTGCTTTCGCCGGGCTGCAGCCACCTCCTTCACGATTTCGGCCTTCACCTGGGTAAGAGGGGAAAGGAAAACCAATGGCAAGCTGTCCAAAGCAAGCGGCAATTCTGTACAGGCTGGCAACTTCAAAACATGTTTGTTTATTCATTAGAGCAATATTTGTGACAAAAAACATAAGGTTCTCCCTCAAGTTTTTAAGAAGTCAAATTAAAAATACCAAAATTAATGGCATCTCAGTGTTTGTGAGGGTGAAGCCAAGACTTTCTGCTGGCAGCACTACAAACAACTACAGTCCTTTAGGAAAACAATATGGCAGCATGCAATCAAAGCCATACACATTCTGCTTCACTCATAAGACTATTCCCAGGAAATCACGGAAGTGAAAGTTACATATCTGAAAACATTCGATGTTCTCTATGTGTGTGTGTGTTAGTCATTTAGTTTTGTCCGNAGGGAGTACTGGCATTCTCTAACAATGCCAGGACAGGGGCAGGGGCAGAGGGGCAGTATTTAGCAGAAGAGGGGAGGGCAGCAGAATGTGAGTATACACAAGTAGACACATATGCCCCTTCTGAGGAAGCTGGGCAGTGCCCAGGGATTTGCAGAGGATTGGAGCCCACAGCTGGACAGTGTTAGTTTTTGGTTTAATCCAGCTTTACTCAGCTGACACACAGATTATATTGCTGTAGTTAAATATTACCTCTGAAGACATAAACTGACCTTACTGTCCCCACCACTAAACAATGTAACAAACATGTTGAGAAGATAGCTGAGCTTAAATGTTTGAAGGTTCTCTCTTATTCTCTTTTTGAATGAAACGGATATTTTATTTTTTGGAAATATATGTATTTTTAAAATGTATTTTAAAAATAATAGATGCTCACATGTGGTTTTTTTTTAAAGTTGCTTTTTTTCTTCTCAACGTTTTGCTTCTTCATATTCCCTTCAGTCCCTAGAAGGTTAACTAAGAAGGTTCCCAGGTGTGTTTCTCACGTGCCCAAATGAGGTTTTAGAGCCAAGCTAAGTGGGGCAAATGCAGGGTAGGTAGGGGTGGAGTGTGAGGGCTGGTGTCCCAGGTCAAGGCCCCATCCTGGAACTGTAGCCTCCCTGCAGACAGTGTTCAGTAGCCCGTGAAATGGGAGGAAGAAGCTGGATCAGTATTCCACAGAGACTTCTCAGGCAGCGGCACCATTTCCCTATGCCCCAGAAGCCACGGTGCTGGTGGTAACCTCAGCAAGGTTATCTTGTGAGAAGAGCCCTTCCCACACAGAAAACAAAGGAACATGTGGAGTCCTGGGCTGTAGGCCCAGTTCCACCAATCCGGGAGTCACAGGCTTCTCAGAAAATTGGATCAGGCCTGGCTTTCATTGGAATCAGACACAAAGGCCATGCCGGCTCCTCCCCACGGGAGTCCTGGGAACGGGCCATTGTTTCCTGCACATACAGCCTAACAAGTCCAGCTACTGAGGACCCAGCCCCTCTGGAAGCCCTCCAAGTGCTGCACCTAGCAGCTTCCAGGAAGGCTACACATCTGTGTTTTTTTCTCTGATGATGCTTCCATGTCTCCTAGGGGCTCCGTCAGCAGAAGGCCATGCTGTTCTCCACAGCTGGTCAGGTCTGAGGCCTCGGGGCAGGGGGACAGTCCTACCTGTCCATGGGCAAAGCCCAGCATGGGCTCCATCATGGCCACGCGCTTCCTGTACTGCAGCGCATTGAGGGCACAGTAGTACTGGAGGGAGGAAAGGTGCTGCTTTCGCCGGGCTGCAGCCACCTCCTTCACGATTTCGGCCTTCACCTGGGTAAGAGGGGAAAGGAAAACCAATGGCAAGCTGTCCAAAGCAAGCGGCAATTCTGTACGGGCTGGCAACTTCAAAACATGTTTGTTTATTCATTAGAGCAATATTTGTGACAAAAAACATAAGGTTCTCCCTCAAGTTTTTAAGAAGTCAAATTAAAAATACCAAAATTAATGGCATCTCAGTGTTTGTGAGGGTGAAGCCAAGACTTTCTGCTGGCAGCACTACAAACAACTACAGTCCTTTAGGAAAACAATATGGCAGCATGCAATCAAAGCCATACACATTCTGCTTCACTCATAAGACTATTCCCAGGAAATCACGGAAGTGAAAGTTACATATCTGAAAACATTCGATGTTCTCTATGTGTGTGTGTGTTAGTCATTTAGTTTTGTCCGACTCTTTGTGACCCCTTGGACTGTGGCCCACCAGGCCCCTCTGTCCATGGGATTCTCCAGGCAAGAATACTGGAGTGGGTTGCCATCTCCTTCTCCAGGGATCTTGACCCAGGGATTGAATCCGGGTCTCCTGCACTCAGGCAGATTCTTTACCATCTGAGCTATAGGGAAGTCCCCGATATTCTCTATAGCAGCTAAGAAGCTAGAAAGCATGAGTTAAAAGAATCAGAGGCTACATCCAGGGCAAGGAGATCAAGTGCCTGAGTATATTTGAGTCAGATAATCATATGAGGTATCAAGCTTACGTTAACATCATTGCATGACTATCATTTTACAATGGTTCCAAGTTCATGTTTATTTAATAAACCAGTTTGAAAAGCTAGAACAGGGAAGCAGAAGTCTACTTAAGAGATTTGGAATAAATATTTTTAAAAATCCATGTGTAGGAAAAAAAAATTCTCAGGACACCCTCAATGCCACAAATTCTTAACAGGAAAACATAAAAGGAGCTTAAATAAATGAAGTGAAAAATAACATGGAAGGTAGGTTTTCTTACCTTTTCATTCTCCTTTTTTTTAGGAAGCCTACTATATTTTGCCATTGAAAGGTCATGCTCTAAAAATAAACAGACATTTTAGCACCCAGATGGGCTGAAAGGCAAGAACATTCATTCAGCATCTCTACCCACAGACAAACTAAACCCTCATACCAAGACCAGAGAAGATGCTTACCGCTGCTGGCGAGTCCGAAAAGATCCTTTAAAGTGCTTACTTCTGAATAAGAGAAAAGAAACATCTTAAAGAAAAAGAAAGTAAGCCAACCCAGAGCTCTGTGCTTTCCCAGGAAAATAAAGATGTACATGGAAGGGGAAGGTTTTCACCAGCACTCCCAGGTCCTGGTGACTGGGGATGCTTGTTTTAACGAAAACCTTCTGAAGCGATCTAGTACACTGTACTTGCAACAAGTCAACACCAATAAATATTACCCCATGTAGGTGCCACACACATCATGTATAAAGACAGCTTAACAAAGTCTAAGACCAAAAAAACAAAGTCAATGTTAGAGAGCAATGACCATGCAAGGTTAAAAACTTAAAAGCATGGAGATATTGAAAAGGAAGTGACACTTTCTACAATTCTAAAATAATCTATTTTTATCAACAGAGAAAAGCATTTTCACATTTTCTATGTTGTTTTTTGTCTCAAAACTGCTTGCAGCTTATAAATTTCTCTTCACGTTTTTGTTATTCTTTCTAATATGGGGGCTACTTTCTGCCTTTCTATTCTTTTTCTTTCTTTCTAATCTTTTACTTCCCGTTGAAGCAATTTTAGAGTTTTTTCCTTATCAATTTTAAATTACTTGCTTAAAAACTCTTGTATTATCTTCATTCAGATTATGTACTTATACTGGTAGGTAAGCAGGCTTCCCAGATGGTTCAGTGGTAAGGAACCCCCCTGCTAATGCAGGAGACCCAGGTTCAATCCCTTGGTTGGGAAGATCCCCTGGAGGAGGAAATGGCAACCCACTCCAGTATTCTTGCCTGGGAAATCCCATGGACAGAGGAGCCTGGTGGGCTACAGTCCATGGGGTCACTCAAGAGTCGGTATGAGCCAAAGCAAACCCTTCAAATCTCTGTCTTGGTGTCATCAGAAAAGGATAACAACTTTTCTCATGAATACTAAGAGACTTCTCTTTTCACTATTACTGGATATTTTTATTCTCTTAAAAAAAAATTATCATCCTGGTAAATATTACTACTCCACAAGTTGAGCCCTCTGGACTAACAAGGGCCATGTCATCAAGG
This sequence comes from Raphicerus campestris, assembly GCA_006410735.1. Classification (NCBI taxonomy): domain Eukaryota; kingdom Metazoa; phylum Chordata; class Mammalia; order Artiodactyla; family Bovidae; genus Raphicerus; species Raphicerus campestris. Next base: position 901,106 of record SJYW01037003.1, read on the forward strand.
CTGCAGGGCATCTCAAGCTGAGGTTTCCACCAACAAACCCGAGAAACATCAGTCTGACCATACAAGTCATCAGGGGGGATTCTTCTATCTCCAAAAGACTTAAGAGTTTGTTTTTTAAATGACACCCCTACACGTTTCTAATATTTTCATTTAGAGAAAATCTTTTTTTAAAATGCACTCAATGAAGTTTTCAGTTACCACTGGATAAACAGCACAGGACAGGACTGTATTTAGGTCTGGGGTTTACATGCGATTATCAATGAGCATGGCATCTGGTCCCATCACTTCATGGGAAATAGATGGGGAAACAGTGGAAACAGTGTCAGATTTTATTTGGGGGGCTCCAAAATCACTGCAGATGGTGACTGCAGCCATGAAATTAAAAGACGCTTGCTCCTTGGAAGAAAAGTTATGACCAACCTAGACAGTATATTCAAAAGCAAAGACATCACTTTGCCGACTAAGGTCCGCCTAGTCAAGGCTATAGTCTTTCCAGTAGTCATGTATGGATGTGAGAGTTGGACTGTAAAGAAAGTTGAGCACCTAAGAATTGATGCTTTTGAACTGTGGTGTTGGAAAAGACTCTTGAGAGTCCCCTGGACTGCAAGGAGATCCAACCAGTCCATTCTAAAGGAGATCAGCCTTGGGTGTTTTTTGGAAGGAATGACGCTAAAGCTGAAACTCCAGTACTTTGGCCACCTCATGTGAAGAGTTGACTCAATGGAAAAGACTTTGATGCTGGGAGGGCAGGAGAAGGGGACGACAGAGGATGAGATGGCTGATGGCATCACTGACTCGATGGGCCTGAGTCTGAGTGAACTCTGGGAGTTGGTGATGGACAGGGAGGCCTGGCGTACTGCGATTCACAGGGTTGCACAGAGTCAGACATGACTGAGGGACTGAACTGAACTGATAGATGAGCAACACTAAAAAACATAAAAGATTCTGCTCAATTGAGATTTCTCTTGATACAAGCTGACATGTATTATTTTTTATTTATCAAGCGTTACTGCTGCCAAGTGCTACTCTACTTGGGTGGAGTTTAGGGTGACATGATCACAGGGGATCTCAAAGTGAGGGGGAAGAAAGCTTCATGTTTTAAGAATTGGCCTTCCATGAACGGCATCTTTTCTGCCTAAAAAAAAAAACTTTAAGGTACTATATTTTTAAAGAGGAAATACTATCCTGAATAACAGATCTTTCAGTACTCAGGTTCAGACTTTCTGTTCTGCAATTTTTTATATCGATGTTATAGAAAATACAATTCTTTACTCTCTGAGCAATGAGTATTTTCAATGAAATAAAAATGGACAAAAGGACTAGAAAACCCACATTCCCAAAAGTAATAGTAACTAAGTTTTTTCAAGATTATATTTATTTTTTCACTACCTTCATTTCAAATGATATAAAATTATTCTAAAGTTTTATTTTAGTTGAAGAACCAAAATTAACCCAAAAGAGCAACTAGACTCTCTGAACTAGTCACAGGTACTCTCTCCCACTAAATGTGAGCTCCACTGTTGCTGTTCACAGCTATATCCCAGAATCGAGCACGGATACCACGTGGTCCCCACTTTGGCCTTTCTTCCTGAAGCTTCCCACTTACATTCCTAAGTATTCATGGCTCCACAAGAACAGCACGTCTTTACACATGCCCCCAACATGAGTTTGGGCAAACTCTGGGAGATATGAAGGACATGGAAGCCTGGCTTGCTGCAGTCCACGGGGTCACAAACATTGGATATGACTTAGCAACTGATCAACAACAACCTGTAATATGAGCCTTGTTATCTCTGTCTACTTGGTAAACATTTATTTATCAAAACCCAGCTCAGAGATCATCTTCTCTAGGAAGCCTTCCTTGGCATCCTACCCTCAAAAGGGTAATAACGCCTTTCTGTGTGCTGTTTCTGTTCCCTGTACAGCCCTATCAAGCTGCCCTCGTCACATTACAATTGTTTCCAGCTCTGTTTTCTTATTAGCCTTTGACTTCCTTTAGGTGAGCCAAGAAGAATTAATATTCTGAAAGTATATGGCATTGAACTCAGATACTTTACCTGTAAGATCCTTTTCTCGAAATTGTATAATTGGTAGAACCATTGTGTCTGCCAACTGTTTAGCCAGCTCTGTATGGAGAACATTAAGCTGAAAGAAAGAGAAATCTATTGAAGAAAATAATACCTACTATTTCTGACACTGTCTTATTTCACTGAGCTATCACACTGAACACTTCCATGTGATTAAAGAGCTCAGTTAGACTTCTTAGCAAATAAATTACCCTTCATAAAGCAGTAAATGACATAGGCAAAGAGGTATTAAAAACTAAAGGCAAGGTTCTAACTGACCAATGCACCATTTAAGTTTGCTAAAGGAATTTCTGAGCCCATGGTTATTGTTTGTTTACTGTGCAAATTCTGGCTCTGTGTTCTTGATGTGAGCCACAGGTGCCTAGAGGAAAAAGCTCTGATGTGTGGGCAGTAAGGTCAGCACTTTGCCAGGCCTCTGTGTGAACGTGTTCTCTCAGACGGGGCTGAGGTCATACCTTAAAGACTGGCCTGCTGGGAACCTACCTACTCTGCAAGTGTAGGGACTGGGGACCTGGGAAATGCTATGGAGAGAGAAAGCTCCCTTCGGAGATAACCCAGCCAGATTGCAGACCTTTCCAGGAGCAAGAAGGCTATATTCAGGTATGCTCCTCCTCACCAGTTAATTTTAACAGCTCTTGATTCTTTCCTCTCTTTCATCTCAAGGCCTTACTAAATCCTGTCTTTGTAAAAGGTCTAGGAGAAATAAAAATCACCACCAGCATGAACACTTTGGCGCACCTCATGCACCACTCTGTGTGCCCGCTTTCTGTGCTTTTATATCACTTAGTTCCCATCTACTCTGTCAGATGGGTATTATTTATTATCCTCAGTTTTATAAGTGGGCAAATAAATATCTAAATCTAGAGAGCAAATCAGTGGAACAGCTAGGATGTTAATCTCTGGCTCAGTTCGGTTCAGTTCAGCTGCTCAGTCATGTCTGACTCTTTGTGACCCCAGGAACTGCAGCATGCCAGGCCTCCCTTTCCATCACTATCTCCCGGAGTTCACTCAAACTCATGTCCATCGAGTCGGTGATGCCATCCAGCCATTTCATCCTCTGTCGTCCCCTTCTCCTCCTGCTCCCAATCCCTCCCAGCATCAGAGTCTTTTCCAATGAGTCAACTCTTCGCATGAGGTGGCCAAAGTACTGGAGTTTCAGCTTTAGCATCATTCCTTCCAAAGAACACCCAAGGCTGATCTCCTTTAGAATGGACTGGTTGGATTTCCTTGCAGTCTAAGGGACTCTCAAGAGTTTTCTCCAACACCACACTTCAAAAGCATCAATTCTTCAGC
>SJYW01037003.1:908396-919566 GCA_006410735.1 Raphicerus campestris
TTATTGATATTTCTCCCTGCAATCTTGATTCCAGCTTGTGTTTCTTCCAGTCCAGCGTTTCTCATAATGTACTCTGCATAGAAGTTAAATAAGCAGGGTGACAATATACAGCCTCGACGTACTCCTATTCCTATTTGGAACCAGGCTACTGAGATCTAAAATTCACTCTCTTCTCAAAACATTGTCTGGGATACAGTTTGTCTTTCATGCTCACAAAGTGGCCAAAACATTTAACGTGTGGTAGTTGGTAATGAATACAGTGGAAGGCCCCGACTTCCAGATACTATGAGGATGCTCTGGGATTCCTGTTGGGTGTATAAAAAGAAATCACCCAGTGATTGTTTTGGGGGGTAAATGTTAGGCGAAGTTTCTTTCAACAGTGATCAAAGACACACCTGCATCCCCCTTTTGCACACACATCTCCCAACAGATCTGGTCTTTCAGGGTGGTGCTTTCAGAGGCTGCTCTGACAAGATTAAAAACTGGCCTAAGGTCAACCATCTGTCAGGCAAGGGAGCAGCTGGCCAGTCAATGTTCCCCTTATCTTTCAATCAAGCCAAAGGATGGCAGTTGTTTTTTTTTCCTCCCTGTTGGGGAACACATGAAGACAGCCATGCCAAAAAATGCATTAGGACAGAACGTGTTAACTGCTTTTCCTGAATAACTGCAATAAGAAATGTACCTTTTTTTTTAAACTAACAATTAATTAGATGAATTCAATGAACTGGCTCTGCATCAAATGCTCCAATTATTTAATTTAATCTTTATAACAGCTTGGTTAAGTGGACTATCCTGCTTCTGTCATTTACAGATGAAAAAAACCAAAACACAGAGAGGTTAAATGGTTTTCTTTCCAAAGGTTATATACCTCAGGAATGGCAAATTCCTGAATTATTCATTTTCTTCCTAATTTCTTCTTAAGGATCAAGGGATCAAGAGTCACCAACTCTTTCCTTTGGGGCCTTGGGAGGTAAGGAATAATCACTTCTAAACACACCACCTCTGCTGAGAAGTATGCAAACAGCACAGACCTTCTCTTGGCACTTCAGTATCATCACACAGAAAATGGGCATCACAGCATGTTCCTTGCATAACTCTTTTGAAGATAAAACAATAACGTGAATAAGTAACACTCAAAGCAGAGGGCCTGACACACACTGGACAATGGAATCAATAACGTCAAAAATTTCCCGTCTCAGATGCATTAAAAATAAGTATTCTAAAAACCTTGCTTTTGGTGAAATCATCAAGGATAAAAATCTATATATGCCTATAACATCAAAGATCTGAATCCAACACATCCTATTAAATATAAGTGACACAAATCTCTACTTTTAGTTGGATTTTTCAATTTCTGAGTCAAATTACTTCTTTTGAAAAACTGTCAATCTGATATAGACCCAGGTAGAGAAAACTACCTGAAAAGTTACTCTCTACTTCCCACCTGAGTTAACTGCTTTCACTGGCTTAAGTCTTGACATCAAGAGGCTTGTGTGAAAAGACACAGTGCTAAGTTTCCTGAAGGCTATGATACTGCCTATAAAAATCACACTTCCAAGCTTCCATCCTTTTGGAATAATCATTCCCCACTGAAAGAATCATCACTGGCCAATAAGTTCATGAAAAGATGCTCAACATCTCTAATTGTTAGAGAGATGGAAATGAAAACTATAATGAGGTATAGGAAATGCTGGAGAGGGTGTGGAGAAGAGAGAAGGCTCCTATACTGTCGGTGGGAATGTAAACTAGTGCAGCTACTATGGAAATCATGTGGCATCACTTATACATGGAACTTAAAATATGATACAAATGTGCTTATTTAAAAAACAGAAACAGACTCACAGACACAGAAAGCAAACTTAAAGTTACCAAAGAGGAAAAGGTGTGGAAGAATAAGTTAGGAGTTTGAGATTAGCAGATATAAACTACTACATACAAAATAAACAACAAGGTCCTACTATATTCAATATTGTGTAAGAAACTATAATGGAAAGGAATATGAAAGAAAAAATATATATCTGAATCACTTTGCTGTATACCAGCAACTAACACTGAAAAATCAACTGTGTTTCAATAAAAATCAATTCATTAAAAGAAAAAAAAGAATGATCACTCCTGCCCAGGAAAATATAGGTATGAGTAAAAGATCTTAAAGTAGAAATCCTAATTTAGAGTTTTGACAAATAACCATATTTCTTTAGCAACTCTCTTTTGGTCAAGAAAACATGACTTCATTGAGTGCAGACTACTACTTCTCCCCCTGGGTTATTCGTTTACTGTTAACTAAGGAAAATTCTTCTCACCTTCAACAAAATTACTTGTTGCTCTTCTCTAATTCCATGTTCCATTCATCTTCCTCCTCTTCTGAACTAGACATGCATCCATATTTTTATACAAAGAGCCCCAGCAGTGGAACAGAGGACAAAGCTCACTACCAACTGGACAATTTGTATCCACATCCCTAGCGCCTGGAACTGCATCTGCTAAATAGCAGGCGGTGAGTATTTGTTGAATGAATATCTACTTGGTGAACTAAATGAACAGATAACTGGCACAAATTTACGTGAACATTAGTTTCTTGTTTCTTAAACTGAAGACAGCGTCACCTTCGTATCAACGGTGGCGCAGTGCAATGGCACCTATATGGTGTCTTGTTTGCTTATTCTCTGAAGATGTTCTATTATAAGTGCTACAAATGCCTTGAAAAATGAAGTCGTTTATGCTCATCTAATTTGGCAGAGGGTGCTGCCCAGCAACTGTAGCACCTGAGCTCTTAAGTTTTTTACAATTAGGATTTAGACACTTTTCCTATATCAACACATGCTTTTCACAAATATTTCAAATATATTATACAACAGAGCCATAAGAACAGTTGTCAGAATCTCTCTGTAGTGGGTTGACTCATACTTCCCGCAAAGTTATGTCTATACCATGTGAATTTTAGGGAAAAGGATCTTTGCAGATACAATAAAGGATCTCAGAATAAGATAACTCTGGGTTATCCAGGTGTGCCCTAAATCCACTGACAAGTGTTCTACTAAGCAAATAAGACACAGACATGAAGAAAACAGATGGTGGTAGGGTGGGGAGAGAAGGCCATGTGAACTCAGGGGTAGAGACTGGGGTGATGCTGTCACAAGTCAAGAACACCCAGAGTCACCAGAAGTTGGGAGAAACAAGGACAGATTCTCCCCTGGATGCTCGAGAGAATGTGGCCCTGCCAACAACTTGATTTCATACTTGTGGCCTCCAGAACTGTGAGAGAATACATTTCCATTGTTTCAGGCCACCTATGTGTAACTTTATTATAGCAGCCCCGAGACACTAATTCTTCCTCCTTAGGAAACTGAATTCTTAGAAGTCTTTCTTTCAGTCTATTGCTTATGTGTACCAAGGCCTCTCCCCATCAAGCCAAAATCAAACATAACTGTATACAAATCTCATTTATGAAATGAGCCTTGGAAGATAAAGTTGAGATACCTTCTCAGATATTTAAGTAGATACCTAAAAATAAAAAGTAGGCCAAAATAAAGAGGAAAGAAAGTTTGAAAAAAGAATCAAATAAAAATTTGCTATGTATACCTATGGCTGATTCATGTTGATGTTTGGCAGAAACAACACAATTCTGTAAAATCTTTATCCTTCAATCAGAAAAAAAAAAAATTACCATGTTGCCATCTTACCTCATCCACCACTTTGGAAAAATAGTGGAGTGTAGAAATGACCTCTTCATCCCCTTTGCCAAGAGCAAAATTCTAAGACCAAAGGGAAAAAGTGCCAGGTATTAGTTAAATGCCAGGGGATTCAACACTATAGCGTCATCCCACAAGACACTGCCCTCCGCATCAACTTCCTCCCCTCCTAAGAGCACATGATGTCAGAATGTCTGACTGCAGAGAACCAGAGCGCTCCCTTGTTCTGCCCCAGCCACACTGTCAACTGCCCTTCCCAGGCTATCCCATTGTTGGTCGTCACCCTTCTGTCTAGATATAATGGTATCTTTCAGTTTATTGCCTGGAATTCTTAGTGTTGATGCACTTGTAGTCCCCTCAGGGCAGTTGATCACTTTTGTAAGCTAATTTTAAGAATACGTATATAAGAATATATCATAAAGACTTTTGGATAATCATCGGTTAGAATTTATCAGTGGATAAGAAAAGGCAAGAACAATAAAAAATGGAACTGGCCTATGGAAAAAAACAAAGGTAAGAAAGAAGGTCTCTAAAGGATGCCCCTAGAAAATTCCTTTGTAAGAACTCCACCTAGGACTCTCTTAAGACATATGCCACATATTTATCAAGTTACCTGTTTTTCATATGCCAGCAGTTGCTTAGAAAGCTGTTGAGTAGCCAGGCACATTTCATTCTGTAGGGAAAAGAGAAAAGTAAGATTTGTCCAGCACACAGTCACTGAAAATAATGCCATGTCAGAGAATCCCTTAAATATAATATGTATCTATAAAATAATAAAATACTCTGTTCAAGATGTGTATAAGAGACAGGGTGAGAAGAAGAAGAAGGTGAGAAGAAGAAGCGGAAGGTGAGAAGAAGAAAAAAAGGGTGAGAAAGAGAAGAAAAACAAGAAGGAGAGTAGAAGAAAAAGAAGAAGTAGAAGAAGAAGAAGGNAGATCTGGTCTTTCAGGGTGGTGCTTTCAGAGGCTGCTCTGACAAGATTAAAAACTGGCCTAAGGTCAACCATCTGTCAGGCAAGGGAGCAGCTGGCCAGTCAATGTTCCCCTTATCTTTCAATCAAGCCAAAGGATGGCAGTTGTTTTTTTTTCCTCCCTGTTGGGGAACACATGAAGACAGCCATGCCAAAAAATGCATTAGGACAGAACGTGTTAACTGCTTTTCCTGAATAACTGCAATAAGAAATGTACCTTTTTTTTTAAACTAACAATTAATTAGATGAATTCAATGAACTGGCTCTGCATCAAATGCTCCAATTATTTAATTTAATCTTTATAACAGCTTGGTTAAGTGGACTATCCTGCTTCTGTCATTTACAGATGAAAAAAACCAAAACACAGAGAGGTTAAATGGTTTTCTTTCCAAAGGTTATATACCTCAGGAATGGCAAATTCCTGAATTATTCATTTTCTTCCTAATTTCTTCTTAAGGATCAAGGGATCAAGAGTCACCAACTCTTTCCTTTGGGGCCTTGGGAGGTAAGGAATAATCACTTCTAAACACACCACCTCTGCTGAGAAGTATGCAAACAGCACAGACCTTCTCTTGGCACTTCAGTATCATCACACAGAAAATGGGCATCACAGCATGTTCCTTGCATAACTCTTTTGAAGATAAAACAATAACGTGAATAAGTAACACTCAAAGCAGAGGGCCTGACACACACTGGACAATGGAATCAATAACGTCAAAAATTTCCCATCTCAGATGCATTAAAAATAAGTATTCTAAAAACCTTGCTTTTGGTGAAATCATCAAGGATAAAAATCTATATATGCCTATAACATCAAAGATCTGAATCCAACACATCCTATTAAATATAAGTGACACAAATCTCTACTTTTAGTTGGATTTTTCAATTTCTGAGTCAAATTACTTCTTTTGAAAAACTGTCAATCTGATATAGACCCAGGTAGAGAAAACTACCTCAAAAGTTACTCTCTACTTCCCACCTGAGTTAACTGCTTTCACTGGCTTAAGTCTTGACATCAAGAGGCTTGTGTGAAAAGACACAGTGCTAAGTTTCCTGAAGGCTATGATACTGCCTATAAAAATCACACTTCCAAGCTTCCATCCTTTTGGAATAATCATTCCCCACTGAAAGAATCATCACTGGCCAATAAGTTCATGAAAAGATGCTCAACATCTCTAATTGTTAGAGAGATGGAAATGAAAACTATAATGAGGTATAGGAAATGCTGGAGAGGGTGTGGAGAAGAGAGAAGGCTCCTATACTGTCGGTGGGAATGTAAACTAGTGCAGCTACTATGGAAATCATGTGGCATCACTTATACATGGAACTTAAAATATGATACAAATGTGCTTATTTAAAAAACAGAAACAGACTCACAGACACAGAAAGCAAACTTAAAGTTACCAAAGAGGAAAAGGTGTGGAAGAATAAGTTAGGAGTTTGAGATTAGCAGATATAAACTACTACATACAAAATAAACAACAAGGTCCTACTATATTCAATATTGTGTAAGAAACTATAATGGAAAGGAATATGAAAGAAAAAATATATATCTGAATCACTTTGCTGTATACCAGCAACTAACACTGAAAAATCAACTGTGTTTCAATAAAAATCAATTCATTAAAAGAAAAAAAAGAATGATCACTCCTGCCCAGGAAAATATAGGTATGAGTAAAAGATCTTAAAGTAGAAATCCTAATTTAGAGTTTTGACAAATAACCATATTTCTTTAGCAACTCTCTTTTGGTCAAGAAAACATGACTTCATTGAGTGCAGACTACTACTTCTCCCCCTGGGTTATTCGTTTACTGTTAACTAAGGAAAATTCTTCTCACCTTCAACAAAATTACTTGTTGCTCTTCTCTAATTCCATGTTCCATTCATCTTCCTCCTCTTCTGAACTAGACATGCATCCATATTTTTATACAAAGAGCCCCAGCAGTGGAACAGAGGACAAAGCTCACTACCAACTGGACAGTTTGTATCCACATCCCTAGCGCCTGGAACTGCATCTGCTAAATAGCAGGCGGTGAGTATTTGTTGAATGAATATCTACTTGGTGAACTAAATGAACAGATAACTGGCACAAATTTACGTGAACATTAGTTTCTTGTTTCTTAAACTGAAGACAGCGTCACCTTCGTATCAACGGTGGCGCAGTGCAATGGCACCTATATGGTGTCTTGTTTGCTTATTCTCTGAAGATGTTCTATTATAAGTGCTACAAATGCCTTGAAAAATGAAGTCGTTTATGCTCATCTAATTTGGCAGAGGGTGCTGCCCAGCAACTGTAGCACCTGAGCTCTTAAGTTTTTTACAATTAGGATTTAGACACTTTTCCTATATCAACACATGCTTTTCACAAATATTTCAAATATATTATACAACAGAGCCATAAGAACAGTTGTCAGAATCTCTCTGTAGTGGGTTGACTCATACTTCCCGCAAAGTTATGTCTATACCATGTGAATTTTAGGGAAAAGGATCTTTGCAGATACAATAAAGGATCTCAGAATAAGATAACTCTGGGTTATCCAGGTGTGCCCTAAATCCACTGACAAGTGTTCTACTAAGCAAATAAGACACAGACATGAAGAAAACAGATGGTGGTAGGGTGGGGAGAGAAGGCCATGTGAACTCAGGGGTAGAGACTGGGGTGATGCTGTCACAAGTCAAGAACACCCAGAGTCACCAGAAGTTGGGAGAAACAAGGACAGATTCTCCCCTGGATGCTCGAGAGAATGTGGCCCTGCCAACAACTTGATTTCATACTTGTGGCCTCCAGAACTGTGAGAGAATACATTTCCATTGTTTCAGGCCACCTATGTGTAACTTTATTATAGCAGCCCCGAGACACTAATTCTTCCTCCTTAGGAAACTGAATTCTTAGAAGTCTTTCTTTCAGTCTATTGCTTATGTGTACCAAGGCCTCTCCCCATCAAGCCAAAATCAAACATAACTGTATACAAATCTCATTTATGAAATGAGCCTTGGAAGATAAAGTTGAGATACCTTCTCAGATATTTAAGTAGATACCTAAAAATAAAAAGTAGGCCAAAATAAAGAGGAAAGAAAGTTTGAAAAAAGAATCAAATAAAAATTTGCTATGTATACCTATGGCTGATTCATGTTGATGTTTGGCAGAAACAACACAATTCTGTAAAATCTTTATCCTTCAATCAGAAAAAAAAAAAATTACCATGTTGCCATCTTACCTCATCCACCACTTTGGAAAAATAGTGGAGTGTAGAAATGACCTCTTCATCCCCTTTGCCAAGAGCAAAATTCTAAGACCAAAGGGAAAAAGTGCCAGGTATTAGTTAAATGCCAGGGGATTCAACACTATAGCGTCATCCCACAAGACACTGCCCTCCGCATCAACTTCCTCCCCTCCTAAGAGCACATGATGTCAGAATGTCTGACTGCAGAGAACCAGAGCGCTCCCTTGTTCTGCCCCAGCCACACTGTCAACTGCCCTTCCCAGGCTATCCCATTGTTGGTCGTCACCCTTCTGTCTAGATATAATGGTATCTTTCAGTTTATTGCCTGGAATTCTTAGTGTTGATGCACTTGTAGTCCCCTCAGGGCAGTTGATCACTTTTGTAAGCTAATTTTAAGAATACGTATATAAGAATATATCATAAAGACTTTTGGATAATCATCAGTTAGAATTTATCAGTGGATAAGAAAAGGCAAGAACAATAAAAAATGGAACTGGCCTATGGAAAAAAACAAAGGTAAGAAAGAAGGTCTCTAAAGGATGCCCCTAGAAAATTCCTTTGTAAGAACTCCACCTAGGACTCTCTTAAGACATATGCCACATATTTATCAAGTTACCTGTTTTTCATATGCCAGCAGTTGCTTAGAAAGCTGTTGAGTAGCCAGGCACATTTCATTCTGTAGGGAAAAGAGAAAAGTAAGATTTGTCCAGCACACAGTCACTGAAAATAATGCCATGTCAGAGAATCCCTTAAATATAATATGTATCTATAAAATAATAAAATACTCTGTTCAGAAATTATTTGAAAAAGAAAACCAAAACAAAAAAAATTTTTTTTAATAAAAAAGCTTTTCTCATACCCACCATTTATAAATTAGTGCTCCTTCTGGTCATTCAGTCAGTAAACAAATGTAGTAAACCACTAAAATGTGCCAAACATCCAACCAAGGTTTGGTCCCTGCCCTCACAGGGTTTGCTGGGGAAACAGACATTAAAAACTAGTTACAAGCATGATGAGACCCACAGAGGAAAGACCGGTGCATTAGGAGGCTCTGATGGGAGGAGCTAGATGGTCTCTAATGAAGAGATGTTTCAAGCAGACAGACCCCTGGAGAAAGACCAGGAACTGGCCACAGGGATGAGCTTTCCAGGAGGGATGGGCATGTAGAAAAGCACCCAGCATGTTTGAAAAGCTATAAAGCTGGGTGTAGCTGGAGCTTGGGGTACAGGGTGTGGAAGCGAGACAAGCCTGGCAAGGCAGGCAGAGTGAGGGCATGCAGGACTCTGTGGCCTAGCTAAGCAGCATTACGACACGACACATAGTTGGATTCTACCAAAAACACAGCACTAAGTCAGTGTTATCCATGTGTTATCACTGTGTTACCAACGATGGATAATAATTCAGAAGCACAGCTACAATGTCTGGGAAGGTCCCTTTTGTACTGTTTTTCACTGGCAGACATGGTCCACTTTCATCTACTGTTGTATTTCTCTCTCTAATCTCTGGCTATACAACAGCTGTCTACCACTATCCTCCCACCATCAACACATCTGGCCTAGAAAACGTGTCTTACATTTCTATAGCTCAGTGAAGGCTTCTCTTTAGGTTTGGGGTACACTCCTAAGAGAGGAACGGTGTCAGACGAGGGGAGGGTACTGGCCAGCCTTGACCTCCACTGCTGTTCTAATTCTCCTGGGTTTGCTGTGCCCTAGGGGTGAAGGCCTGAGTTCTGTCAGGGCTTGTTTTATTTTTCATGGGCCTCCTTTGCAGATAACTGGTCAACCTGCTCCCCAGTTTCCTTCTTCTGTCCCAAGAAACAGCCATCAGTAGACCCTGAAATGTGTTATGTTCTCTTCTCCCCCAGGATAAAGTCAGGCAAACATAATGAAAATTCCTAGCTTTGGCATCCTACTGGGGTATCACCACTTTGAAAACAAACTAGAGCTGGCAGTCATGTAGCTAAGAGGGAGGCAAAGGAACAAATCCAAAGGCACTGTGTCCTGGATCTAGACAGGAGTGTGCAACTGTTCTTAGCACAGAGAAGCACTCCACAAGTGCTTTATGAATGGAGGAACAGAGTTGGAAGACTCATCTAAATTTCAAGTTTTTAAATAATAAGTGGGACCACAGCATAAGGACAAAAATACTTCCTAATCGTATAAGGCAACATCACACACAAGGGGGGAATAGAATACAGAGTGGACAGGGATGATGCAGTCAGCCAGGAGACAGTCTGCGCACCATCTTCAGCAGTGCTGTTCTGATGATCAGGGTGCAGGGGAACAAGGGTCTCAGCCCATTCACTGAGCTGCTACTCTGCTGTGTCAGAAAACCCCCTACTCCCCTTCTTTGAGCTCATGGCAGTGGGTCTGAGATGGATCTGTTCAAGTCACCCCAGACAGCACAGTGGAGACTATGATTTGCAGAGCCACAGAATCATCCTAACCACGGCAGTGAACATTTACAGAGCACTTAATTCAAGCCAGATACCCCAAACTAAGTGCATTCTTGGCATTGTGTCATTTCATCCTGGCAACCCTATAAGGCAGGTTCTAACTATTAACTTGATTTTACAGAAGAAATGGAGGCACAGAGACATTAGGCCATCTGCCCAAGGTCACACAGCTAGTTAGCAGCAGGACTGGGATATGAGTCCAGGTCTGGTCTGAATCTAAAACCCATGCTCTTAAGATCCTAAGTCCTGCTAAGAGAAAAGACCTGAGAAGACCACTACTTTGGGCTAGCGACGACACACTTTTCCTATAAAAGAAAGGCCAGATAGCAATTATTTTTGACTCATTGGACGGATGGTCTCTGTCATGACACGAAAGCAGCCATAAATAATTCATGGGCAAAAGAGTGTGGCCTTGTTCCAGTAAAACTTTATTTACAAAATAAGAGCCCAGTCCAAGGGCCATAAAGTGCTGGTCCTGTTTAGACAGTAAACGTCTCACAGACTGTCCTCCGCTTCACCTCCCTCAGGAGGCTCTCCGTGAAGCTACAACTCTTCAGAGTCAGGAACAGATTCTGCACTTCTAGTCCATTCTTTATTGTAGCTAAGTTTAAAATATTTCGGCCCCGTATCTGTCTCCTTAGAGACCAATCAACATGATAACTGCACTCCTTGCTTTCATAACAAGCAAGGGCCACAGGCTGCTTGAATCCTTCTCTACTTTAGAGGGTCCTGGCAAGCACCCTCACATGCGTGGAGATACCTGCCAGGGAGCTGCTGGCACCCGACAGTGCCCAGGCCTCTGGGGGGGGGGGGGGGGGGGGGGGGCCCC
>SJYW01037003.1:926376-936957 GCA_006410735.1 Raphicerus campestris
CTCTTGCTTTTTCCATGATCCAGCGGATGTTGGCAATTTGATCTCTGGTTCCTCTGCCTTTTCTAAAACCAGCTTAAACATCAGGGAGTTCACAGTTCATGTATTGCTGAAGCCTGGCTTGGAGAATTTTGAGCATTACTTTACTTGCATGCGAGATGAGTGCAATTGTGCGGTAGTGTGAGCATTCTTTGGCATTGCCTTTCTTTGGGATTGGAATGAAAACTGACCTTTTCCAGTCCTGTGGCCACTGCTGAGTTTTCCAAATGTGCTGGCATATTGAGTGCAGCACTTTCACAGCATCATCTTTCAGGATTTGAAACAGCTCAACTGGAATTCCATCATCTCCACTAGCTTTGTTTGTAGTGATGCTTTCTAAGGCCCACTTGACTTCACATTCCAAGATGTCTGGCTCTAGATGAGTGATCACATCATCATGATTATCTGAGTTGTGAAGATCTTTTTTGTACAGTTCTTCCATGTATTCTTGCCACCTCTTAATATCTTCTGCTTCTGTTAGGTCCAGACCTTTCCTGTCCTTTATCGAGCCCATCTTTGCATGAAGTGTTCCCTCGGTATCTCTAATTTTCTTGATGAGATCTCTAGTCTTTCCCATTCTGTTCTTTTCCTCTATTTCTTTGCATTGATCACTGAAGAAGGCTTTCTTATCTCTTCTTGCTATTCTCTGGAACTCTGCATTCAGATGCGTATATCTTTCCTTTTCTCCTTTGCTTTTCGTTTCTCTTCTTTTCACAGCTATTTGTAAGGCCTCCCAGACAGCCATTTTGCTTTTTGCACTTCTTTTCCACGGGAATGTTCTTGATCCCTGTCTCCTGTACCAATGTCAAGAATCTCATTCCATAGTTCATCAGGCACTCTATCTATCAGATCTAGGCCCTTAAATCTATTTCTCACTTCCACTGTATAATCATAAGTGATTTGATTTAGGTCAGACCTGAATGGTCTAGCGGTTTTCCCTACTTTCTTCAATTTGAGTCTGAATTTGGCAATAAGGAGTTCATGATCTGAGCCACAGTCAGCTCCTGGTCTTGTTTTCTTCGACTGTATAGAGCTTCTCCATCTTTGGCTGCATAGAATATAATCAGTCTGATTTCAGTGCTGACCATCTGGTGATGTCCATGTCTTCTCTTGTGTTGTTGGAAGAGGGTGTTTGCTATGACCAGTGCATCTTCTTGGCAAAACTCTATTAGTCTTTGCCTTGCTTCATTCCGCATTCCAAGGCCAAATTTGCCTGTTACTCCACGTGTTTCTTGACTTCCTACTTTTGCATTCAGTCCCCTATAATGAAAAGGACATCTTTTTTGGGTGTTAGTTCGAAAAGGTTTTACAGGTCTTCATAAAACCATTCAACTTCAGTGTTACTGGTTGGGGCATAGACTTGGATAACTGTGATACTGAATGAACTGAGCTGGAAATGAACAGAGATCATTCTGTCGTTTTGAGGTTGCATCCAAGTACTGCATTTCGAACTCTCTTGTTGACCATGATGGCTACTCCATTTCTTCTGAGGGATTCCTGCCCGCAGTAGTAGATATAATGGTCATCTGAGTTAAATTCACCCATTCCAGTCCATTTTAGTTCTCTGATTCCTAGAATGTCGACGTTCACCCTTGCCATCTCCTGTTTGACCACTTCCAATTTGCCTTGATTCATGGACCTGACATTCCAGGTTCCTATGCAATACTGCTCTTTACAGCATCGGATCTTGCTTCTATCATCAGTCACAGCCACAGCTGGGTACTGTTTTTGCTTTGGCTCCATCTCTTCGTTTTTTCTGGAGTTATTTCTCCACTGATCTCCATTACCATATTGGGCACCTAATAACCTGGGGAGTTCCTCTTTTGGTATCCTATCATTTTGCCTTTCTATACTGTTCATGGGGTTCTCAAGGCAAGAATACTGAGGTGGCTTGTCATTCCCTTCTCCAGTGGACCACATTCTGTCAGACCTCTCCACCATGACCCACCCATCTTGGGTTGCCCAGCAGGCATGGCTTGGTTTCACTCAGTTAGACAAGGCTGTGGTCCTAGTGTGATTAGATTAGGTCCTCGTGTGATTTTATATATATATATAGCATCATTTCTAAAGAAAGTATTTTCCTCTTTTTAACAACAAATGTACGTATATCTTGCAAAGTACTTTACTCCTATCCTCTCCCGCTGTCTAACCTCAGTTTGTAAAGAAATGATTCCCAACTCCAGTGTGGACTTTTACATTTTAGGATCAGGAGTTCTGCATGCTAAAAGGTCTGTTTAAGAACAGCTGCAAAGGCATGTTCCTGGTGGTCCAGTGGTTAAGACTCGACCTTCCTATGCAAGGGGTATGGGTTCGATCCCTGTTCGGGGAATTAAGATCCCATATGCTGCAGGGTATGTTTTACAGTTGTAAAAAAAAAAAATTAACAAAAGAAGTTAAATAAAAAAGGAACAGCTGCAGAGATAAGACCATGTTTAAGCAAGGCAGTTTTGCTGAAGGAAAGGGAAAGAGCCTGAACTATGGTTCTCACGTCAAAAAATTCCATCCAAAATGTCATTAAAACAAAACAAAACAAAACCAGAACAAACGAAAAAAAACCATCCAGACTGAAGTCACCAACCACAGAGGCTTGTCATCTGTTGGAGGAGAAAGACAGGTTCTAAGAGATGACAGGTTTCACTAACACTGCTGGGAACATCATTTGACCTTCCCCTTTCCTCAGTACAGTGTCTGAGAGAAGTTGTATTACCAAAGTAAACTTGCCAGATCCTAATAAATCCATTTAAAAAAAATTTTAAAAACCTTAACCTTTCTAGGAAAGAAACAAAAGTACTGCTACTGCTAAGTCGCTTCAGTCGTGTCCGACTCTGTGCGACCCCAGAGACAGCAGCCCACCGTCCCTGGGATTCTCCAGGCAAGAACACTGGAGTGGGTTGCCATTTCCTTCTCCAATGCATGAAGGTGAAAAGTGAAAGTGAAGTTGCTCAGTCCTGTCTGACTCTTAGCGACCCCATGGACTGCAGCCCACCAGGCTCCTCCATCCATGAGATTCTCCAGGCAAGAGAACTGGAGTGGGGTGCCACTGCCTTCTCCAACAAAAGTACAGCAGATATACAAAATCAAAACAAATATATTAAATGCAAAACTTGGGCAGATTTTTACTGAATATGTATACACATGCATATATTTAAACACTATGTAAATTTTAAACTTACTTAGTCAATAGTTTGAAAGACAGCAGAGATTTCCAAATATGTAAACCATCTCTGCTGCAGGAGACAAATTCTTTCATTCAGATGACCCACAATGGAGTACAGCTCCTGCGTGTGCAATGGCGTGTCTGACACTTAGGAAACCACAAGTGATCCAAGGACTGCTGCAAAATGCTGAAAACAGCTTAGAGCCCATAGCTTCATTCTACTGCTTAAGACAAATAAAATTACAGATTTTCCCCAAACCAGCCAATATCAGCAAAAGCGCTCATAGAACTTTCCTCTAGTTTTTTTCACTCTTCCTCTTTCTAAAACTAAGGCCCAAATGGTCAAGTTCACTGTATCAGAATCCAGAAAATTACCATATGGCTTGATTTAAAATATCTTTTATGAATATTTATCAATTGTTAACAGCATTACCCTGGTTTAAAAATGTAACAATGAAAAACATCTTGCTAAGCACCTGTATTTTAAAATGAAATTACAAAACTCTATTAATATAATTTAACAGGTCTATATAATTTAACAGGTCTAGGTGTAAAATATTTAAGGAAGAATGTTAAATAAAACCAAGAAAACATAACCTAAGGGGAAGACACTGAATTAAAATATTGGCAGCTCTTTCTCTTTCTCCCTCCCTCTCTTTCTTCCCAACCACATACATGGACATAAACAAATGGATCAAAGAGGAGTTAGAAAAATTTTCTTAAGAAACAAAACATGTTCAAATAAACCTGAAAAACAACTAGCTCTGACCTCAGCCAATCGGAGTGCCACCAGACACTACCAGAGTCCATCACTGCACTGGCAGCATTAGCCAGACGTTCCTGCTAAGCTTCTGCCACAGGAAACGCCAAGGCAGAAGGAAGGGCTTCTGCCAGCACAAGAGCCCATGTGATGATCATGTGGTGTGAACTGAGAGCTGGTTACAGTCTCTTGGAATGCAAGACCCACTTAATTTTGGCAAAATGCAGTTTTCTGGGCTCAAAAGCAAAAAAAAAAAACAAAACACATAAGAGTGTCTGGACATCTCCAAGTAAATGATTCTGACAGACATGGAGAGGCAGAGCAGAGACTCTTGGGAGAGGCGGAGCTGTAGTCCCTTAAGTCTTGGGACTCTTAAAACCTTAAACAGGAGACCAATCATTTGACAACAATATTCAAATTCCTGAAGAGCAAGCAAATTTCAGTAAAAAATAATTTCTATTCTCTTAAATTTTGAATATTCAGGAAAAAATACCAAAAAAGTAATCGAAATAAATAGAGTTTTTGAAAAACTGATGAAGTAGGTCTCCTAGTTTCTGAATGCTTTACCTCAGAAGCAAAACCACAAATAACTGTGTGATTCTTTCGGTCACTAAAATTAGTTCCAATTAATAAGTAACACTTTTATAACACAGTAGTTTGCAGATCTCTATCTCTAGCCTGAACTCTCAATGTGATCTCTTTCCCCACTTTGATGTCCCATGGATACCTCAGCCTTTCAAGAATTAAGACTGGCATCTCTGCCATTCCTGTCACTGTCACACACACACACACCCCCACACACATCCCCACACACATCCTGCTCCTCTTCCTGTGTTCTCCCAACTGTGCACCCTGTCGTTCAAGTCAGAGACCTGGGCGTCAGTCTTGATTCATTCTTCACTGACCTGACCCCTTCACATTCAGTCAGTCACCAATCTACCTCGTCCTATTGCCACTGCCCCTACCCTAGCTCAGGCTACCACTCTTATGTTTAGTAGTTGAGAGTCTGGGCTTTGGCTTCAGGCTGACTTGCTCTACCATGTGTTAATAGGGTGGACTCGGGAAGTCATTCATCATCAGAATCCTTAAATCTCCTGACCTAGAAAATGAAGAAAATAGTAGCAACACTCACCTCACAGAGTTGTGAGTGAATTTAAATGAAATGATTACAGGTAAAAGCCTCTGAAACTGTGCCTGGACCTTTAGAAGTAGTCAATAAATCTCAACCGTCACAACTGTCCTCCTTTTGGGTGTCCAGCACAATCCTCCGGGTTAGGCACCCTTTCTCTCTCACCACCTCTACACTCTTTGCTAACTGTTTTGTCTCCCAACCCAGCTGTAAGCTCCCTAATGGCGAGAACTGAATCTTTTTCCCATATATGATATGAATAAATGATTAATAAAACAATGATATAAGTGGTTATACATGAAAAATAAGTATGTAATAATAAATGACTACACATGACTACTAATATATACTATTATACACTGAATGTGGTATTTATTTAGAGATCACAGGTGAGAAAAAGAAACAGTAACATGGACAGATTTAAGTCAGCAAGGAATTAATAATGAAACCGGCTGCCATAATATTTTGATGTGTAAGGTAACAAATTTTATTTTTAAGTAACTCTCAAGTTTTATCCTAGAAAGTAACATACATAGGCAATTCTTGATCTTAAAAAGATTCACTTTTGCTACTCAGCAATTTTTTTCCATGGTTTTGCAAGACAAAGATACTTGTTCCTCAAAACAAAGAACCACCCAACTGTTCTAGAACTGTGACTCAAGTCTTTTCAGAGGAAGCACTTGAAAAAACATCTCTATTGCCTGCACTGACATCTAAGACTGATATTTATGAGAAACAGAAGAGCCATGCCTCAGAATACTGAACCCACTCATTCACAAGTAGGAAGAGGAGACCCAAATGTTTCCCTCTGGGACTGCATTTCTTTTTTTTTATTATTATTATTATTAAAAAGCAGTGATGTACCTTTCTACTGGTTCTACTAGTTACAGGAAAATTACCCTCTTTCTTAGGCTATGAAAGCAAACTGTCCTTAGTTTCTTGAGATGAAGAGAAAAACAACTGTGATTTTATTTCAAAAATTTAAAGAGGGGTGTTCTGACTCAAATCTCTCAACCTCCTGAGAGAAGTTCAAGGTGAGGGCAGAGGGCTCCTACTCTGTTCCTCTCCAGGTTGAGTGGGCAAGAGGATACCTGGGCTCCATAGACGCGCTGCATTGCCTGGAGCAGCTGGTTGGTATAATCCGTGAGAGTGCCGGCATCTTCCTCAAATACACTCAGTAAAGAGCGAGTCTGCAAGAAAAGAGGCCAATATTATTTCTAAGTGGAAAAGTTACAAAAGAAGTAAAACAAATACACATTCACACACAGAACTGGGAAGGGAAGATGCCGGTTCTCTGGCTTTATTTTTTTATTGCTAATACTGATACAAGTTGATTCCTGGAGATTTAGTTTAGAATTCCTTTTCTAATGCTTTAGACTACAGTGCAAGGCCAAACTGAATACAGTTTGAGTACTGGGCACAGAGAAGGAAAGCCAGTTTCTAAAGGGTTAAGACTCAAGGGCTATTATCTGTCTCAACTTTAGCCTCTACCTAAGCACCAGTCAAGTTTATCCAATAAAATAGTGTTAAAAAGGGCAGCCTCTCCCTCCAAGCCCATAAACTGAACTCAGTGTCAGTCCTGTCTGTGTACCTGGGGTGTGGTCACCCGGCACTGCATCATCACAGTAGTTAACCATCTGTCTGGTTTTCTGCAATCTTGAGTGTCTTGCAGGAGTGTGTCATTCCTTCCNTTACAGGAAAATTACCCTCTTTCTTAGGCTATGAAAGCAAACTGTCCTTAGTTTCTTGAGATGAAGAGAAGAGAAAAACAACTGTGATTTTATTTCAAAAATTTAAAGAGGGGTGTTCTGACTCAAATCTCTCAACCTCCTGAGAGAAGTTCAAGGTGAGGGCAGAGGGCTCCTACTCTGTTCCTCTCCAGGTTGAGTGGGCAAGAGGATACCTGGGCTCCATAGACGCGCTGCATTGCCTGGAGCAGCTGGTTGGTATAATCCGTGAGAGTGCCGGCATCTTCCTCAAATACACTCAGTAAAGAGCGAGTCTGCAAGAAAAGAGGCCAATATTATTTCTAAGTGGAAAAGTTACAAAAGAAGTAAAACAAATACACATTCACACACAGAACTGGGAAGGGAAGATGCCGGTTCTCTGGCTTTATTTTTTTATTGCTAATACTGATACAAGTTGATTCCTGGAGATTTAGTTTAGAATTCCTTTTCTAATGCTTTAGACTACAGTGCAAGGCCAAACTGAATACAGTTTGAGTACTGGGCACAGAGAAGGAAAGCCAGTTTCTAAAGGGTTAAGACTCAAGGGCTATTATCTGTCTCAACTTTAGCCTCTACCTAAGCACCAGTCAAGTTTATCCAATAAAATAGTGTTAAAAAGGGCAGCCTCTCCCTCCAAGCCCATAAACTGAACTCAGTGTCAGTCCTGTCTGTGTACCTGGGGTGTGGTCACCCGGCACTGCATCATCACAGTAGTTAACCATCTGTCTGGTTTTCTGCAATCTTGAGTGTCTTGCAGGAGTGTGTCATTCCTTCCGCTTAAGACACTACAATCAATCTCCACGTCTTTCGTCACACTCTAATAAACCACGTTTTAAAACTCATGGCCAGGAAATTTCGTGTACTGTGGGCATGCCAGCAGAAGTTCTGGGCACAAAACTCAAATAGAAACTTAGGAACGCTAGCTCCATTCCTTTGGGAAGACTACTCAGGGTTTCAACAGCTGAGCAATGTCTTAGACAAAAGGTATTTCCTACCATTTTCATGCAGAGTGTCTGATCTGCTGAGCGCGAAGAAAACAGTTATTTATTGGAAGATGTCTAAAGAAGTATCACAGCGTCCCATAAGAGACCGTGTCTGTTCAAGGGACTACTGTTAACGTGTCCAGCACAATGGGAAACATTAGTGACAACAGGATCTCTATTTCAGAAAACAACCCACTAGGCACAGAACAGAGAGGAAACTACAGAAATATCTTTAATAAGGTGATTCCAGGGCAGCTTACAAAGAACAATCCATTAAGGTGCACAGTTTCCCTGCAAATGAATTTCAATTCCTTCTTTCTTTTTCTAACTTATCTTGGGCAAGAGAACAATAACTGACCCAAAAGCATCCCCCAATAAACTAGAAGAGAAATCCAGGCGTTTGAATCGTCTGACCTTTGATTTTGTTGACAAACTCTGGGGCACGTCATAGCAGTATATATTATCCTGGCTTTGCCTGAGGTCTTTATGGCTAAAAATACCTTATCTGAAACCAATAAACTCTCTTCAGTACCAATTCCTATCAACAGAAGGATCAGAACAAATAAAACAAAAATCATGGCTGTGACCCACTGGATCTCTTAATCTATCACTGGATGTCAATGAGTAGGTGAAAAACATTGGTTTAGAATTCTTTATTATATCTCTTTCAAATATACTATTTGAAAAAAAAGAAGATTGCTAAAAGATGTTTTTGGAACCTACAGTGACTAGTCTATTACTCTGGAGTCATTCATTCATGTATATACTTCGACCTTCATCCAATATTGGATGAGACACTGTGATGGGAATTGAGATTCAGTGATCAGCACCAACTCTGTTCTCCAGAAGCTTATAGTCTACTGGGGCCTCTCACAGGCTCTGCGATCCCCTTGGGACCATGTCAGTCCTGGGTCCAGATTCAGGCCCTAACACTAATCTGCAGGTAGCACCAGAAGTAAAGAAAGTACTTAAGGTGCCTACCAGTGTCTAACACATAGTGGCAGCAGAGGATAGTGATCACGAAGCAGATAACGAATGTCAGTTGCTTGTCACACATTGGCCTCACATGCATGATTTTATTTCAACACTACGGCAACATTATCTACACAGTTAACTACTGATATAAACATCAGCTAATCGGAGAGACCCTTTTGATACTCGTGGTGTCAATGATGACGGAGTTCTTCAATGTTCATTATGATTCGGGCTCCTTTCTTTGCTGTAACAGTATGTCTAAGAGGAAGAGAGTGATACAACTAGACCGAGGCTATTTAATTTTTTAAAACACTACTCACATCCATTTAGCTGAATCTTACTGTTTTTAAAACTCTTAGAAACAAAACAGAATGGAAAATGAGCTGTAGGATGAAATGAGAGGGCTTGTATAAATACCCTCCACAAAGAGAGCAGAAAGAAAACTAAAAACGACCATTTACTCTGTATGTCCTATGTATCAGACACTGTGTCAAGCACTAAATACTGCTTCATCTAATCCTTCTACCAACTTTATTAGATACCACAGTTAAACCCATTTTACAGATGATAAAACTGAGGCTCATCAAGGTTAAGAAACCTCCCACAACTGGGAAGCAGCAGGGCTGCAATGTAAACCCAGGTCAGGTTGGCACCAATGGCCAACCTTTTTTCCACGACAGGAGTCTGCATCCATCACCCAGCAAAGGTGGGTCTCATCAGTGGGCATGCTCCTTGGCCCACAGGCCCCCATCCTGTCTGGAGGCAGGATGCAGCTATCTGGAGCTGGCTTCTCTTTGGTCATCCTACTATCATGCTCTTACCTGTGATAAGAGCCAAAACTACATCACAAATTTTTTTATATCCTGAACATGTTTATCATGATACTCATTAAAACTGACAAAAACACTTCTATCTTCCCTTTCTAACTGAACGAGGCCATGATCATCCTTGAAAAAAAAATACCCAGCTATCTCAGACACTGTTTTAATATCCACATTTATCAGCTCTCTTATCTGTTTAAACTTATACATGGAACAACAGGAATGTTCTGAGATATGAAGAAGGAATAGGACCAGTCAAAGGTACACTACTTGCTGGAAAGTTCTACCAAAAAATCCAGAGGACACTGTTGCATATAATTATAAGGACAATAACAGCAATCATTTATGGAGTTACTGTAACATGCAAGCATGGAGATATTGATACTTTACGTATGTTACTTACTCTTCATAAGAATTAAGCAAGTATTTTATTGTGATTTTACACATGCTGAAACACAAGCTCAGAGAGGTTGAGTCACCTGCTGGATCAAGATTTAAATTCCATCCTTTCTCTACTACTCTATACTTTCAAGAGTATGCCTGGATAGAAGAACAAAACCAAACACCTCAGCCTTAGTTCCACACTACCTTCTATCTTACAATAAAGAAACCAAATGTAATCTAATAAAATAGCCCTAAACATTTTTCACGCCTAAACACAGCGTCTAATTATATAATGGCACAATTTCAATAGCTGTGATCATAAAATGTACACACACGTATGTGTATATTTTATATATATTTAAAATGTTTCAATATTTATCACATATAATATATACAAGTATAAATACTACATATATATATATAAGGTAAAAACAAAACTCTTATTCCCATATTATGGGAGAGGGACAGAAATGTCTCAGTAGAACTAAGTCTGCTGCTGCTGCTGCTACGTCACTTCAGTATGTCCGACTCTGCAGCCCACCAGGCTCCCCCATCCCTGGGATTCTCCAGGCAAGAACACTGGAGTGGGTTGCCATTTCCTTCTCCAAT
>SJYW01037013.1:0-40431 GCA_006410735.1 Raphicerus campestris
CATTACTTTACTAGCATGTGAGATGAGTGCAATTGTGCAGTAGTTTGAACATTCTTTGGCATTGCCTTTCTTTGTGATTTGCTTGCCAAATTAATAAATTTACTTATTTTACCATTATACCTAAGGAACCAGGAAAGATTTAAGGCTAAGATGAAATCGCTGATCCTCTGAGAGCTCTTTGAAGTAGCTGAGATCATATGCATGCATGCATGCTGAGTTGCTTCAGTCATGTCCGACTCTCTGTGACCCCACAGACAGCAGCCCTGTAGGCTCCTCTGTCCGCGGAATTCTCCAGGCAAGAACACTGGAGTGGGTTGTAATTTCCTTCTCCCCTGAGATCATATATTATTATCTTTATTTTATGTATAGTTATAAGCAACTGACAGTGAAATGCGTTATACCAAACCAATGGTTTATTATAGGNTGTCCGCGGAATTCTCCAGGCAAGAACACTGGAGTGGGTTGTAATTCCTTCTCCCCTGAGATCATATATTATCATCTTTATTTTATGTATAGTTATAAGCAACTGACAGTGAAATGCGTTATACCAAATCAATGGTTTATTATAGGGGAAATTACCTTCATTTAATCATTACCTTTTTCAGTAGTTCTCAAATTTTAGTACATATTTCTAAGAATCACCTGAGGAACTTGCTAAATCTATAGACCCCAGGGCCTAATCCTCAGGTATTCTGTGCTGAAAAGAAATCCAATTCCACTTAAACAGACACTACTGGAAATTGTGATACAAGTTGTGCACTAGATACATTTTGAAGGCTTCCCTGGTGGCTCAAATGGTAAATCATGTGCCTGCAATGCAAAAGACATGCAGTTGGATCCCTGGGTCAGGAAGATCCCCTGAGGAAGGGAATGGCTGGCCCACTCCAGTATTCTGGCCTGGAAAGTTCTCAGGACAGAGGAGCCTGGTGCGCTACATTCCATGAGGTCACAAGTATCCTACACGACTGAACAACCAACACTTTTCAGACATATTTTATGAAAATCTGATCTGACATTCAGCAATCCCTTGAAGTCAAGGCATGCAGATGCACTCACAACAAAAGTACTGTAAGGAAAAAGTAAATAAAAAGAAAGGGGTGGAGGATCTACCTATTGTTTGCCTCCACAACAACAGCATACATTTTTCTAGTGACAATCCATGACTCTTTCACTCCAGGTCCATCCATGGTTCTGGACAGCACTCCCCCACCCCCACTGCCAGAGTGATCATGTGAGCTAAGTACAAACCAATTAGCACACCAGAGTACTGCTGTTTGCCATGACTGGTTCAAGCTGTTCAAAACAGGTCAAATCAGAGAAATTCACAGAACAACCAATGAAAGGAGAAAAAAATGGTCTGTTCTCTGCTGCAGTGAGAGTAGTAAGGTACTACCGATATTTTGCCACTTTTTAGAAACTGAGATTAAACCTAAACCAGCAGGATTCAGATCCTGAAGATTTCTTTTGAGTTCTGAAGCCAGCTATGCCTGAAGCTACAATCACCACAGGACTTCTCCATCTTGTGAGCTAGTAAATTTCATATTTTTGATTTGAGACAGCTTTACTTGCAACTCATAGAAACACAGATGATTTTATCCAAAGTTTTGGATAGATAGAGATAGAATTCACCAGGTGGCAGATTTTAAAGAGAGGACTTCCTAAAATTGCCGTAAAAATGCTTTTCTAGTACTTACAAAATGCTTATAGTAATTCAGAATTTAAAAAAAAAAAATAATGATTCTAACTTCCTGAACACTTACTATGTTAGACCTACCTTATGCTAAGCACTATACCATTTAATCTTCAGACCCACCTTCCATGGTAGATACTATATTACCCTGATTTTGCATAAAAAAATGTGGCTTAGAAATATTAAGAAATGTGTCCAAGATCAGTTTCTCAATGGCCGAGTCAAGATTCAAGCCCTGGCTACCTGACTCTAAGGACTGAAATCTTAACCGCTGCAGTATATCATCTCGAAAATATTTGTTTGTACTGAGCTACTGTAATAAGACTTGCTCAGAAAATAAAATGCCTTGAGGAATTCACTTTTCTGGAATTAAAGTTCAACTCTACTCCTTTGCACTGTATTAAACCCACCTTTCAATTACTTGTGATTGGCAGGTCATTTGTATCCGTTTCTTGCTGTTTTCTAGTGGTTTAACATGTTTTCTGAGAAACCTAGTTTCCTTTTGGATCTTGTTGCCTGAAGAGTGAAGGGAATGCAAGAGAATGGCAGTGGGGGGACAGGAGATGCCTCAACCACAGATTTCAGATGGCATCATCCCTTCAGCTTCTGTTTGTGACTGGATTGATGCTCTGCCTTATTCTGTTCAATTCATTTGTTACCACCAACCTAATATCAATATAGGTTTAGATTCACATCAAAACTCCATTCAGCTAGACAGAAAATGTGAAAGACAACAGATCTCATGATTAGGGCAGCCTGATTTGGTTCAGAGGTACATGGCTCACTGATTCTCTGGATAAAAAATGTAACATCTGTTTGTGATAATGCTTCCTACTTCTTGCAGTAAGACCATTTCCTGCTACATTCTGATAGTGTACAATCTGTTTAGGTTGATAAAAAAAGGTACTCTTTTTTTTAAAATTCTTTTTTAATCACCTCAGCATTGTTTTGGACTAATCAGCATTCTTAATGTCATCTTCAAATATGACAGAACTTTAGGATGAGTGTTCAAATGTTTTACATTATGAAAATGAGGATGATGATAAATACTTAAATGCCAAGCATGGATTTGTGTGTGTATTCAATATGTTATCTCATTTGTAATAGACCAACAGGAAAGATACTATTACTGCTCCCATTTGGTGGTTCAGGGAATAGAGGCTCAGAGGCATATAGTGGTTTTCCAGTACTCATAGACCTAGTGAGTTGTGGAGCTTGATCAAATACATGTCTGAGTCAAAATTTTTTCTCCCAAAGTAGCCTGCATAATTTTATTTAATTATTTATTTAGGTAACATTTATATATAACATAAAAGTTTCATGTATACAATGCAATAATATGATACTTGTAGATACAACTCTGCATATGGACATCACCAGATGGTCAATACTGAATCAGAATGATTATATTCTTTGCAGCCAAAGATTGAGAGGCTTTATACAGTCAGCACAGGAAAAAAAAGAAATGACTGGGAGCTGAATGTGGCTCAGATCATGAACACCAAATTGCAAAATTTAGACTTAAATTGAAGAAAATAGGGAAAACCACTAGAGCATTCAGGTGTGACCTAAATCAAATCCCTTATGATTATACAGTGGAAGTGACAAATAGATTCAAGGGATTAGATCTGATAGACAGAGTGCCTGAAGAACTATGGATGGAGACTTAAGACACTGTATGGGAGGCTATGATCAAAATCATCCCCAAGAAAAAGAAATGCAAAAAAGCAAAATCGTTTGTCTGAGAAGGTGTGGAGATTCCTTAAAGAATTGCAAATAGAACTGCCTTATGACCCAGCAATCCCACTGCTGGGCATACACACCGAGGAAACCAGAATTGAAAGAGACACATGTACCCCAATGTTCATTGCAGCATTGTTTATAATCGACAGGACATGGAAACAACCCAGATGTCCATCAGCAGATGAATGGATAAGAAAGCTGTGGTACATATACACAATGGAGTATTACTCAGCCCTTAAAAAGAATAAGTTTGACTTAGTTCTAATGAGATGGATGAAACTGGAGCCGATTATACAGACTGAAGTAAGCCAGAAAGAAAAACACCAATACAGTATACTGACACATATATATGGAATTTAGAAAGATAGTAATGATGACCCTGTAAGTGAGACAATATAAGAGACACAGAGGTATAGAACAGACTTTTGGCTTCTGAGGGAGAGGGAGAGGGTGGGATGATCTGGGAGAATGGCACTGAAACATGTATACTATCATATAAGAAATGAAGCGCCAGTCTATGTTCAAAACAGGATGCAGGATGCTTGGGGCTGGTGTACGGGATGAGTCGGGGAGATGGAGTGGGAAGGGAGGTGGGAGGGGGCTTCGGCATTGGGAGATCATGTACACCTGTGGCTGATTCATGTCAATGTATGGCAAAACCAATACAGTACTGTAAAATAGAATAAAGTATTAAATAAAAAAAATTAAAAAAAGAAAACATAAGTAAATTACCAGCAGGGAAATTGCTAGTTCCAAGCACATGTGCACTTTCCCCCATTCATTTTTATTGTGAAATACTTCAAGCAATCCTAAAGTCTGCTGGATATGATAATAAGTACCTGCGTACCCAACAACAACAACAAAAAAAAAAAAATAGGAAGAGAAGCTAAGAGAAAAGAAGAAAAGGAAGGATATATCCATCTGAATGCAGAGTGCCAAAGAATATCAAGGAGAGATAAGATAGCCTTCCTAAGTGATCAATGCAAAGAAACAGAGGAAAATAATAGAATGGAAAAGACTAGATATCTCCTCAAGAAAACTAGATATACCAAGAGAATATTTCATGCAAAGTTTGGCACAATAAAGGAAAGAAACTGTATGGACTTAACAGAAGTAGAAGATATTAAGAAGAGGTGGCAAGACCATAGAAGAACTCAATGACCCAGATAACCACAATGGTGTGATCACTCACCTAGAGCCAGACATCCTGGAGTGTGAGTTCAAATGGCCTTAGGAAGGCTGTGAAAATGCTGGACTAAATGTGCCAGAAAATTTGGAAAACTCAGCAGTGGCCACAGGACTGGAAAAGGTCAGTTTTCACTCCAATCCCAAAGAAAAGCAATGCCAAAGAATGTTCAAAGGACTGCGCAATTGTACTCATCTCACATGCTAGCAAAGTAATGCTGAGAATTCGCCAAGCTAAGCTTCAACAGTACATGAACCAAGAACTTCCTGATGTTCAAGCTGGGTTTAGAAAAGGCAGAGGAACCACAGATGAAATTGTCAACATCCACTGAATCAGAGAAGAAGCAAGAAAATACCAGAAAAAATAAAAACAAAACAAAACAGAACGACTTCTGCTTCACTGACTATGTTAAAGTCTTTGACTGTGTGGATCACAACAAACTGGAAAAATTTTAAAGTGATGGGAATATTAGATTCCCTGGCCTGCATCCTGAGAAATAAGTAGGCTGGTCAGGAAGCAACAGTTAGAACTGGACATGGAACAACAGACGGTTCCAAATTGGGAAAGGAGTATATCAAAGTTGTATATTGTCACCCTGTATATTTAACTTGATGCAGAGTACATCATGTGAAATATCAGGCTGGAGGAAGCACAACCTAGAATCAAGATTGCTGGGAGAAATATCAATGATCTCAGATATAGAGAAGACATCTGCCTTATGGCAGAAAGTGAAGAGGAGAGTCTCTTGATGAAAGTGAAAGAGGAGAGTGAAAAAACTGGCTTAAAACTTAACATTAAAAAAAAAAAAAAAGATCATGGCATCTGGTCCCATCAACTTCATGGCAATTAGATGGGGAAAAATGGAAGTAATAAAGTGTCAGACTTTATTATCTTGGGTACCAAAATCAATGCAGATGGTGAATGCAGCCATAAATTAGAAGATGCTTGCTCCTTGGAAGAAAAGTTATGACAAACCTAGACAGCATATTAAAAAGCAGGGACATTACTCTGCCAACAAAGGTCCATTTAGTTAGAGCTATGGTGTTTCCAGTAGTCATGTATGGATGTGAGAGCTGGACCAAAAAGAAAGGTGAGAACCAAAGAACTGATGCTTTTGAACTGTAGTGTTGGAGAAAACTCTTGAGAGTCCCTTGGACTGCAAGGAGATCCAAGCAGTCCATCCTAAAGGAGATCAGTCCTCAAATTCATTGGAAGGACTGATGCTGAAGCTGAAACTCCAATACTTTGGCCACCTGATGTAATGGACTGACTCACTGGAAAAGACCTTGATGCTGGGAAAGATTGAAGGCTGGAGGAGAAGGGGATGACAGAGGATGAGATAATTGGATGGCATCACTGACTCGATGGCTGTGAATGTGTGCAAGCTCTGGGAGCTGATGATGGACAGGGAAGCCTGGCATGCTGCAGTCCATAAAGTTGCAAAGAGTCAGACATATTGAGCAACTGAACTGACCTGAAAGTGATCACCATCTAGTTACCATCCATCACCATACAGTCGAGTAACCATCTGGTAAAAGTCTAATTGCCATCTGCATCATACAATTGAACTCCTAAATTCATTTTACCTACCCTCTTGTACCCATATCAGTGGTAACCACCAGTCTGTTCTGTCTAAATCTTTTATTTTGCTTTGTTTGTTCATCTGTTTTGTTTTTTGCATTCCATTATAAGTGAAATCAAGTGACAAATGTCTATCTCTGTATTATTTCATGTAGTATTATACCCTCAAAGTCCATTCACATGGTTGCAATGGAAGGTTTCCTTCTTTTATGACTGAGTAGCGGAGAAAGCATTGGCACCCCATTCCAGTACTCTTACCTGGAGAATCCCATGGATGGAATAGCCTGGTGGGTTGCAGTCCATGGGGTTGCTAAGAGTTGGACACACCTGAGTGACTTCACTTTCTGTTTTCACTTTCCTGCATTGGAGAAAGAAATGGCACCCCACTCCAGTGTTCTTGCCTGGAGAATCCCAGTGATGGGGGAGCCTGGTGGGCTGCTATCTATGGGGTTGCAGAGAGTCGGACACGACTGAAGCGACTTAGCAGCAGCAGTAGCCCATAGGATGGTACCATATCTTCTTTGCCATTCANGCTTTAAGACTATCAAATGAATGTCCTTCATGTATAGTCCATGCACTTCCCTAATTGCTGCCTTTGTGCTAAATCTCAGGATGAGTGAGATAACCTATAAACCCCTCAAAAGAAATATCTCAGATGCCACAAAGCTCTCTGGGTCCTCTAGATATAAGCCTCATTGGTTTCCAATGCCAGGCATTTTGGGGGCCCACTCTCTCCAGTGCTGGTCACAAGGTTTGGGGTACACAATGTGGGGTTCACATCCATTACTACTCAGTGAGTACCTGAAGACCTGTGAGATCTCTATCATAGGCTATCATGCTGGGAGTGTGGTTTTGAGGNGCATTTTGGGGGCCCACTCTCTCCAGTGCTGGTCACAAGGTTTGGGGTACACAATGTGGGGTTCACATCCATTACTACTCAGTGAGTACCTGAAGACCTGTGAGATCTCTATCATAGGCTATCATGCTGGGAGTGTGGTTTTGAGGAGACTGCATCTCTTTCCCTCCTCCCCATCTTGGCATGGGCATTTAATCTTCTGTTGTGGAATTGTTGCTCAGCTAGCTATCAGTTATTTTTGAGAGCTAACAGTTTCTATATTAAGCAGTAGATTTGGCGTGTCCATTGGAGTTGGTTAGTTCAGGGTCTTCCTACACTGTCATCTTGGATAGCCTCCAATTCTTAAATTCTTAATTATTACATTTGATCATTCAGTCCAGTGTTCTCAAAGTTTAGTGCCTACCAGAAACATTTAAAGGGCCTGTGAAAACACAAATTACTCATGATGATGTATGGCAGAGACCAATACAATATTGTAAAGCAATTATCATCCAATAATAAAGGAAAAAAACAAACAGAAATTTCTGGGCCCCACCTGAGTTTCTGATTCAGTAATGTGGAGTATGTTCTGATAATTTCAAACAAGTTCCCATGTTCTGAGAAATACTCATCTAGTTCAACTGCTTCACTTTGGAGTTGTAGAACCAAAACTCAGAAACATAAAGGACTCAAGATCACAACATGGATTAACAGCCAAGAGAAAATGAGAACACAGGTCTTTTGGTCCCCAAGCAAATGGTCTCTTAACTATGAAGAGACATCTAACTTCTCTCCCTTTCATATTTGCAATAGACATAATATTTGGCTAAAGTTATAAATAATAACTCCTCTGACATGTCCTGATTCATTAAGTTGACAGATATTCATGAATTGCTGTGCTCAGTCACTCAGTCTTGTCCAACTCTTTGAAGCCCCAGGGACTGTAGCCCACTAGGCTCTTCTGCCCGTGGAATTTTCCAGGCAAGAATACTAGAATAGGTCGCCATTTCCTTCTCCAGGTGGCTCTTCCTGATCCAGGGATCAAACTGAATTTCGGTGTCTCCTGCACTGGCAGCTGGATTCTTTACCATGAGTGTCATCTGGGAAGATCCATTCATGAATTAGAGTTGTTAATTAACTTTCTTGATTCTTAAGTTCCTGTAAATTTGGGGTAACTAATCCCTGCTTTGCAGCTTGGTCATGAGGATTGGATAGAATTAGAAATTCCCCCCACTGGAATATAAGCTTCATGAAGTTGAGTATTTTGCTTATCTTTATTTCTTGCTACATTCTTACATCCAGAAACACTGCCTCACATAAATTATTTATAAATATTTCTTGAATAAATAAAAATGAAAACATGGTACACTGTAGGAACTCAATAAATGGTGGCTTTATTGCTGTCTTAATGTCATCACTACCACCACTACCAGTACTATCACCAGTTTACATTTCGCTGATTCATTTTCTATTCTATTTTCTCCATTTCAGGTTTGGGGTTTTTTTACACCTCTTTACCTGCCAAGCTCCATCATATTTTCTGGTAATGATGTTTCTATTTTATGGCTTCGGAAAAACAGGCCAGATGTTAATTTTTTGTTGTGGTTACTCTTTCAGCAAATTCACACCATTGCCACTGAGATTTTTTTTTTTTCCCCCCAATGGGGAGCTTTAAATTACTGCAAACATTCTGTCTCGGCTGCCTTTTAAATCTTTTCCAGCTGTCAACTTCAAAGGGAGGATGACCATTGGTTGTTTGGGACATGTTTTAACTCCTTAGATAACACTGAAACGTCTTCGGCTGCAGGGTTGGAAGGACATCCCTGCTTGCCCTGTATGAGACTCTCTTTTGCCTCAGTTAACAGCCAGGCAAACAGGAAAGAGACTTCATTGAATTTATTCTGTAGTACATTCTTCCTGTCTAAGATAGCTGGTATTACGTACCCAAACTCCTTGTGAAAGGAAGCATTCATGTGCACCACTATAAGATATTGCTCAGAGCTCTGAACAGTTTTTGGAGGAAAACAGTGAAAGAGAATGGAAAAATGTCTTGCTAGCTATTGACTCTGGTTGCATTATATATTCATTAGCAGAGTATATTAAAAATCCTGAAGCACAGACATCTTTCAAAACTGCTCAGTCAGACCCTGTGAGGACTGGGTTACAGGCATCTGCAGTTTAGAAAACCTCATTTGTTACCTACTTTCCTTCAAAGACCAGTGCAGAGTGCCTCAGTAGTGTTTCATGGATCCTTAACACAATAAAAAAAGTAAAGTCAAAGTATCAGGATTTTTATAATCCAAATTTTTCATAATCTTTAATAAAGACTCTCCTTTATTCTGAGAGTAGCCATTCTCCCTTGCACTGCTAAAGAAAATCATTAACCACCACTAAATAAATAAAATGACACCACGACTCAGCTTACACAAGTTACGTATCCTGAGAGGAAGCAAGATTGTAATTCAAATCTTTAATTTAGAATATCTGCCCTTATGGCTTCAACCTGGGGCTCACATTTGAAATTAATGCTGTTTCCTGTCTTTCACAAAGGCATGTGACAATCTAAGTTGCATTGCCTGTGTTTCTTGGTCAACCCTCAAGAGGCTGTCTCTTGCAGTCTTTTTCAGCTAGTCTTGAGGAAGGATGTCTATTGCTCTGGGGGTCCACCGAAGGTTTCCAACATGAATTTTGTATATGACACTAAGCCCATACCTCAAATCAGATTGCCCTAGGCATACACTCTCAATATTCTGAAACTTCATATGCTAACATCTGAAATGCATTAAAAGATATATAAACAACAACTTGGGGCTTCCCAGGTGTTACTGGTGGGAAAGAACCTGCCTGCAATGCTAGGAGACTTAAGAGATGTGAGTTCATCCCTGGTTCAGGAAGATCCCCTGTACGAGGGCATGAAAACCCACTCCAGTATTCTTGCTTGGAGAATCCCATGGACGGAAGAGCCTGGCAGGCTGTAGTCCATAGGGTTTCAAAGAGTCAGACACAACTGAAGTGATGTAGCACGCACACACGCACACACACAGGAACAACTTAATTTTATTTACATGGATCATGTTCTTCCTGAGTGTTTTGGTTTCAACATATTCTTTTTTAAAATAACAGTAATAAAATAATAATGTTATAGACTATAAATATAATTATTATAATTATACTATATATAGCTCTAAAATAATATATTTATGTGATAGATTTTTAACAATGTTCGTAATGCTCCTTGTGAGAAAATCGTTCATTCATGTATATTCAGTTGCACTGGTTTGTATAATCCAAATGTCTGGGGTTATCATACTCTGTAATCAAAAGTATTCAGAACATGGTGACTCTCAACCATTACTGTTTTGCCAGCAATCCATGATGACTATTTACTATTCATTTTGGAAAAAGATAACCACCCCTCACATACCCAGGTTCCTTTTCATACAATTCTGAGGATTCAAACCAATTCCATTTATAACTGAGTTTGAGTTTCAAACAACAAACAAATATGTGTTCTGTGAGATGAGAAGGGCAGTCTTGCTGCAGCCTTGAATAGCTTCTTAAAATGAACTCTTTCCCCTGTAACTTCCTAAAGCACCTGAGCAGTCCCCTTGACTGGCATTTGTCACTTATTTTCTAGAGTGATACCTATTTATATACCGGCAGATCCTTGGCATCCTTATGAATTACCAGTTCCAGTTTCAGATCTTCCTATGCGACCCTGAGGAGACCATGATTTGTATAATGTGTCATATTGTAGTCGTATGAATTTAAATCATAGTCACTTTGAGCTGGTGTAAAAAACTGAATGACTCAGGCAGTGCAATACTCTGGATAATTGCCCAGCATCTCCCCTCAATATAGCTCTTGCTTGCCATTTCTATAAGATCAAAAGTTTCATTTTTGTTGAAACAACTAGGAATATTTTAGTGTAAATTAAAATAGTAGTTGTGAAAGTGAAAGTGAAGTCACTCAGTCGTGTCCGACTCTTTGTGACCCCGTGGATTGTAGCCTACCAGGCTTCNAAGGCATGTGACAATCTAAGTTGCATTGCCTGTGTTTCTTGGTCAACCCTCAAGAGGCTGTCTCTTGCAGTCTTTTTCAGCTAGTCTTGAGGAAGGATGTCTATTGCTCTGGGGGTCCACCGAAGGTTTCCAACATGAATTTTGTATATGACACTAAGCCCATACCTCAAATCAGATTGCCCTAGGCATACACTCTCAATATTCTGAAACTTCATATGCTAACATCTGAAATGCATTAAAAGATATATAAACAACAACTTGGGGCTTCCCAGGTGTTACTGGTGGGAAAGAACCTGCCTGCAATGCTAGGAGACTTAAGAGATGTGAGTTCATCCCTGGTTCAGGAAGATCCCCTGTACGAGGGCATGAAAACCCACTCCAGTATTCTTGCTTGGAGAATCCCATGGACGGAAGAGCCTGGCAGGCTGTAGTCCATAGGGTTTCAAAGAGTCAGACACAACTGAAGTGATGTAGCACGCACACACACAGGAACAACCTAATTTTATTTACATGGATCATGTTCTTCCTGAGTGTTTTGGTTTCAACATATTCTTTTTTAAAATAACAGTAATAAAATAATAATGTTATAGACTATAAATATAATTATTATAATTATACTATATATAGCTCTAAAATAATATATTTATGTGATAGATTTTTAACAATGTTCGTAATGCTCCTTGTGAGAAAATCGTTCATTCATGTATATTCAGTTGCACTGGTTTGTATAATCCAAATGTCTGGGGTTATCATACTCTGTAATCAAAAGTATTCAGAACATGGTGACTCTCAACCATTACTGTTTTGCCAGCAATCCATGATGACTATTTACTATTCATTTTGGAAAAAGATAACCACCCCTCACATACCCAGGTTCCTTTTCATACAATTCTGAGGATTCAAACCAATTCCATTTATAACTGAGTTTGAGTTTCAAACAACAAACAAATATGTGTTCTGTGAGATGAGAAGGGCAGTCTTGCTGCAGCCTTGAATAGCTTCTTAAAATGAACTCTTTCCCCTGTAACTTCCTAAAGCACCTGAGCAGTCCCCTTGACTGGCATTTGTCACTTATTTTCTAGAGTGATACCTATTTATATACCGGCAGATCCTTGGCATCCTTATGAATTACCAGTTCTAGTTTCAGATCTTCCTATGCGACCCTGAGGAGACCATGAT
The DNA here is from genome assembly GCA_006410735.1 of Raphicerus campestris. NCBI lineage: Eukaryota > Metazoa > Chordata > Mammalia > Artiodactyla > Bovidae > Raphicerus > Raphicerus campestris. The sequence goes on from SJYW01037013.1 coordinate 12,237, forward strand.
TTGTATAATGTGTCATATTGTAGTCGTATGAATTTAAATCATAGTCACTTTGAGCTGGTGTAAAAAACTGAATGACTCAGGCAGTGCAATACTCTGGATAATTGCCCAGCATCTCCCCTCAATATAGCTCTTGCTTGCCATTTCTATAAGATCAAAAGTTTCATTTTTGTTGAAACAACTAGGAATATTTTAGTGTAAATTAAAATAGTAGTTGTGAAAGTGAAAGTGAAGTCACTCAGTCGTGTCCGACTCTTTGTGACCCCGTGGATTGTAGCCTACCAGGCTTCTCCGTCCATGGAATTCTCCAGGCAAGAATACTGGAGTGGGTTGCCATTTCCTTCTCCAGGGGATCTTCCCAACCCAGGGATTGAACCCAGGTTTCTCACATTGGAGGCAGACGCTTTAACCTCTGAGCCACCAGGGAAGCCCCAAAATAGTAGTTAATTTGTAATATAAGGCTGTTTGTAGAAAATGTCTGATAGAAGTAAATTCAGAAGTAATAACAATAGAGGGCTTCCCTGGTAGCTCAGTGGTAAAGAATCCACCTGCCAGTGCCAAAGATGCAGGTTCAATCCCTGAGTCAGGAAGATCCCCTGGAGAAGGAAATGGCAACCCACTCCAGTATTCTTGCCTGGGAAATCTGATGGACAGAGGGGCATGATGGGCTACAGTCCATGGGGCTGCAAAAGAGTTGGACATGATTTAGAGACTGAACAAGAACAGATAACAGCAGGTAACACTGGCACTTACTACATGCATGGTGCCATAAAAATAGCTTTATATTCATGATCAGATCTTCACAACCCTACAATTTAGTTATATTATCATATCCATTCTGCAGAGAAGAAAATGCTCTTTAGAGGCTTTGGTTTAAAGTTACATAGGCAGAGTCAAGACAAGTAAAATGCTGTGTTTGACTCCCAAACATAAACTTTTTTCCCTCCTTAAAAAAAAAAGATATAATTGACATACAATATTTAGTTTAAGATATACAAAATAATGATTTGACACTTGTATGTACTCTAAAATGATCACTACAATAAGTCTAGTTAACACCCATCACTGTATGTGAACAATTTTTTCTTGCGATGAAAACTTTTAAAATCNATATAATTGACATACGATATTTAGTTTAAGATATACAAAATAATGATTTGACACTTGTATGTACTCCAAAATGATCACTACAATAAGTCTAGTTAACACCCATCACTGTATGTGAACAATTTTTTCTTGTGATGAAAACTTTTAAAATCTACTCTTTTAGCAACTTGCAATTATACAACACAGTGTTATAACCTCGGTTGCCATGCTGTACTCTACTTGTTCTGTGTATGGTAGTTCATGCTTTTTAACATCCTTAACTCATTTTTTCAACACCCACCACTACCCCCCCACCCAACCTTTGGCAACTACCAATCTGTTCTCTGTATCCATCAGCCCCTTTGATTATTTGTTTTTATTTTGTTGTAATTGACATATATTAGTTTCAGGTGTAAAACTAATGATTAGATATTTTTATATATTGCAAAATGAACACCACAGTAACTCTAGTTAACACTATTATCGTACATAGTTACAAAATTATTTTTTCTTGTAATGGGAACTTTTAAACATGTGTTTTTAATTCCTACTGGTTTATTCTACCTTCCTCTTCCTCAGCACCCCACACGACTCTCCACATTCCTTCTGTGCTATAAGTTCTATCTGGTCAGGTGTTTATCTCTACTCAGCTATTCCCAGGATGACCTAAACTAGAACTTTTGCTATACCAGAATTTGTTGAATACAGATTGCTAGATGTATAGCAGAATGAATGACAGCACTTGCTAATTACATTCATTTACCTTCTCTTTACTTCATCAGGAAAAAATGAATGGGAATAAATACCTTTCCATGTGCATTTACTCCATATTCTCCAGTAATGCACCAGAAATTCTGAATATTGAATAAAGAGAAATTTCTCTTTATTTAAGGGGTTCCCAGGTGAAAGAAAGTAAAAAAACAAAAATTCTTTTCTAAAGATATTAAACACTCTAGTCCACTTCAGTCGCTCAGTTGTGTCCAACTCTTTGTGACCCAATGGATGGCAGCACGCCAGGCCTCCCTGTCCATCACCAACTCCCAGAGTTTACTCAAACTCATGTCCATTGAGTCAGTGATGCCAGCCAACCACCTCATCCTCTGTCATCCCCTTCTCCTCCTGCCTTCAATCTTTCCCAGAATCAGGGTCTTTTTCAATGAGTCAGCTCTTCGCATCAGGTGGCCAAAGTACTGGAGTTTCAGCTTCAATATCAGTCCTTCCAGTGAATATTTAGGACTGATTTCCTTTAAAATGGACTGGTTGGATATCCTTGCAGTCCAAGGGACTCTCAAGAGTCTTCTCCAACACCACAGTTAAAAACCATCAATTCTTCAGCACTCAGCTTTCTCTATGCTCCAACTCTCACATCCATACATGACTACTGGAAAAACCATAGCCTTAACTAGATGGATCTTTTTTGGCAAAGTAATGCCTCTTCTTTTTAATATGCTGTCAAGGTTGGTCATAACTTTCCTTCCAAGGAGTAAGTGTCTTTTAATTTCATGGCTGCAGTCACCATCTGCAGTGATTTTGGAGCCCAAGTCAACTTCTGTAGTTCATCCAGTGGTGTCTCAATGCCATTTACAGATTTTTAAGGAAGAGCTGATTTGAAACTGGAAAGTACCTGAGAGGTTCTGCCTAATTAACTTTGAAAGAAAGGGAATATCACATCTTATTATTTTATAATAAAGTGAAAGATCCTAAAATAATTCATAGTTAATTTTGCCATTTCTGTATTGGAATTGTCCAGAGAAACAGAACCAATAGGATACTTACAAATATATGTGAGAGGAGATTTATCATAGGGATTGGCTTACCTGATTATGAAGACTGAGAAGTTCAATGATCTGCTGTCTGCAAACTAAGGAGCCAGGTGAGCCTGTGGTATAATTCAACCCGGGTCTGAATCCTAAAATCCAGTGCACTTGGTGGTGCAGATCCACGTTCAGAGGTCAGAGAACCAGGAGTACAGGTATCTAAGGGCAGGAGAAGATGAATGTCTCAGTTCAAGCAGAAACAGCAAACTCCCAAGTCCTCTGACTCTTTGCTGCATTAGGCCCTCAAATGATTGGATGATACCCATCCACACTGGTGAGGATGACGTTTTTATTCCACTTACTGATTCAAATGATAATCTCTTCCAGAGACATCCTCATAGACATACACAGAAATAATGGTTTCCCAGCTATTTGGACATCCTTTTGCTCAATCAATTAACACCTAAAATTAACCATCACAATCCTCAGATATTTCCATGAAACTAATTAGATAATCATTTATTTTATTATAATAAATGGAAAGAAGGAGAAAGAGGGTTTTGAGAGTACATAAGTACATAGTAGGCAGATACACCCTTTTGAGGGGAGCACCTGGACAAACTTCCCTTTGGAAATGATACAGGATCTGGAACTGAAAGACGAGGCAGACAGCTAAATTAGAACACACACTTAACACACATGAGAGGTGAGTTGTTGCAACAGGGATAAGTGCCTAAGGCAGATGGAACAGCATGTTTTAAGCAGAAAGGATCAGGAAGCAGTTAAAGTGAAAAAAAATGTGGATGAATTTTGATGATTGAAATACTGAAGAAATTGGAATAAGATCTACAGTATGGTTTAATAGTATTATAGCAATATCAGTTTTCTGATTTTCATAAAACCAGAAATTATGATTATTATAATAATTTTATGATTATGGTAATTTATGGTTATTATTTTTTATTATTATGAAATATGCTATCATTAAAGTACTCCAGGGAAGGGTTTGTGGGAGCTTTCTATATTATTTTTTCAACTTTTTATGATTGTAAATGATTTCAAAATAAATTTTATTTTTATAAAGAACATTTGGACAATGACCTTTGGATGTCATGTTGAAATTGGGACTTCAAGTTCATGGGTATCAATAAAACTACAGATATGTCATGGCATTCTTAAGCTTATCCACTGTGTTCTTTTGGCATGTGGAATGTTATATTGCCTTAATTTATTAGTGGTGCTTCGCATCTGACATATCTCCCCCAGGAGCTGGTGATAGTCATCTTAACAGCAAAATGTAACCAGGATTCTGAGCAGATGAGAATTAGCTGTCTACTTTTCTACGTATCTATGAATGTCAGCACTCTGCTATGGAATATGTGATAGGTAGGCATCTGTGACTCCATGTACAGGCCATTAGCTGAGAACTGAGGCTCAGGGAAGGTCTAATTGAATCATACTGCATGACAATATAAGCAGAATGTGCCCATCGAAGGTCAAAAGAAGTAACACATACAATACTGTGTAACAGCTATACTGACAGTCATGCTTGTCGCTACCCAAGACTTCATCAGTCTAGCGCTGGTTACGGCAAATAAGACATGGAACCACGGAAAACCAGACAGTGAGCCATACAAATTAGTGGAGTTGAGCCTGGATTGACTTACTATCAATAGCACAACTGTCACTCTGAAACAAATGTAGCACGGAGCACTCACAAAAATTACGTCATTCTCCTCACGATTCTGCCCCTGTTCATCACTGCTCACTGGAATAAATAGACTTCCCTCTGAATGTTTAGGTCATCCCTGATTGGCCTTGTTTTCCCATCTCATTTTTTTTTTCTTCTTTTACTGATCTTCAAAGACTTTGGGCTCCTTTATGCCTCTAAGCAACCAACCGTGTTTTCTCAACCTTCATGTGTTAACTCAAACCTTACTGTGTTTGTGATGCTTCTTTTAGCTTGTCCAAACTTAGGTACATCTTCCTTATATTTTCAGTCATCCTGTAAGTAGCTATATTTTAAAAAGTGTCATTTTGTATTTTAATGTGTTTTTTCACATATCTATCTTTCCATCAAGTTTTAGACTCTTTAAGGGAAAAGTGATTCCTCTCTGGTGTCCTTAGGGACTATAAGACTGCCTGACATAGTGTAGGTATTGGTTAAATTTTTGATGAATGAATATAAACAAAATTTTTTGAGCACTACTTTCCTAATTAACAGGAAAAATGTTATAATGGTTTCTAATAAGAATCATCAATATTAGTACATAGGAATTTATGTCCATGGCTTTGAAGCATCAATAAGAGATCAGATTGTGGTTTAGTAAAATGAACTTGCTTATCATCATACCCTATGCATGCTGGATAGGGAAACCACATGGTTTTGAAAAATCTACTTCAAAATGCAGAAAACACTATCAGAATTCGTAAGATACCTATACAACACAAAATTATTTTTTAACAAAACAGATCATTTCTTTCTACTTATCCTACCTTGGTACTATGGACTTTTGTTCTCCATTTTAATAGAGTATTCCTGATGATAATAATTTTTTATCACATCACAAAACCTTTTGCTGAAAGGACAAGGATTCCAGGTAAAAAATGATAATGCTTAAAATTCTTTTATGGAAACTCTTGGGTAAATTTATTTTCTTTTCCAGTGAATAAGTGCAATATACTCCAATTTTAAAAAAGGACTAAGAAGGGACAAATAAGTAAAGATGACACAAAAAGAAGCTATAAGCTTGAATGATCTCAGGTCTGCAAAAATATTCCAAGTACGACAAGATATTTATTTATTCCAAATATTTCCAGTTTGGGGAAATAGGTGTTCCAAACATTCCAAAGTATTCGAAAATATTCAATGGAAATCAAAAACAGGGGAGGAAGATTAAAGAAGGGAAAGATCTGTAAGCTGAACCTTGATGTTACTGAAGGATTAAATTGAGTTTACTGACAAGCATTTTTAATATAAAATGGGACTCAAATACTTTTTGAAATGTATAGTCTGATGTAATAATATAGACATTTGTGCCAATTACATGTCATATGCTATATTAATCACTGGGGTACCACAGTCAATAAAACATAGACCTTGCCTCTGAGAGGCTTAGTCTTGAGGGAAGCAAAACAGTCAAAGCCCACATTATGGAACTCTATGGACTTGAATTTGGATGCCATAATGTCAGATTATTAGTTGTGTCACTTGGGCTAGTTAAGACACCTCCGTAGTTCATTTATCTGTAGAAGGGGAATAATAATAAACCACAATGTTGTTCTGAAGATTATACAAGAAAATTCCTGGAATGTGCTTGAAATTGCCTGGCTGGAAGTAAACATATACACAGACATTTAGCTGAGAAAGTTAAATAATCATTTTCCTAATTTATATATGTATAGGCCCTAGGTATAAAAGGACTAATGGGAGTATATAATAATGTAAGAAATCTCCATATAAAATTTTACTATATAAAAATAAGTCAGCCTATCCTCAATTTCATTTTAAAAAATCACTGAAAAATGGAACTTTTTTCTGAAGAATAAAAGGTGAAGTCAAGACTATATCGTCCTTGTGAGAGATAGATACAAAAAAAAAAAAAAAAAAGCAATCAGTTCAACTTCAGGAAAACTCCACATTCATCAGAATTGTCTGTCCAAAAATGGACACTGCTTCATGACAATAAATTCTCTGCAACTCAGTATCTTAAATACCACTGAAGAACAATTTGAGATTGCAGAGAGATTAAGGTGAGTAATAATTTAGGGATAATTAGTAATAAGCAGCTGATCCAACCAGACGCTAGGAAAACCTGCCAACCCTACATGTATGGCCTGACTCTCCATTTATTTTGCCACAGAAAGAAGGCCATAATCAAGTTCTGGCTGTTGCTTTACCAATCAAATTGACTGTGTTCTGGTTGATTATGAGCAAATTTTAGAGTAACTTACTAACCATGCTGTGAAACAATTGATTTCCCCATGATTGGCCATCATTTTGCTTCTCTGGTCGCACATAACAGAATCAACAAAATCAAAATAATTCTAAGTGATTGGTGAAAAGGCTGTGCAGTACTGTTCTACACTGAGTTTTCTCTTCGTTTGGATTTACGAAGTTCTGAAAACAGTGTGTTTTTCCCATTACTGAGGACATGCATCAGCACCTATTTTGAACTTTCACCAAGGTATAAACATTGGTTAAAAGGATTGTCACTGCTTATGCTTAAAGTTAGTCACTGACAGCCCCCACTTGGTATGGAAGGTAATAGAATTTAGAATTAGAAAGACAAGACTTGAGGTCCATCTTTATCCAGTATGGCCTTGGGGACAGTTAACCTATGACTGCTCATTTATGGGCTAAAATACTCATTGCACAAGAAATATATGTACTTAAAAAGAAATAATATTTTACCATGCCTAAAAATGATATTTAACATCCTTAATATAAGTGATAAAAGAGTAAATATCCTTTTATTAATATGTCCCTTATTTCAACTGCATCTATGAACACTCATACACTATGGAGGGGTCCCCAAATTCCATCATCTAATGCCCGATGATATTAGGTGGAACTGATGTGATGATAGAAATAAAGGGCACAATAAATGTAATGTGCTTCAATCATTCCACATCTTGCAGTCTGTGGAAAAACTCTCTTCCACAAAACTGGTCCCTGGTGCCGAAAAGATTGGAGATTGCTGCACTATAGACAGGATTCGAGACAAGGCTGGATAAATTAAGATGTTACTTTAAGTCTTTCATTTACAGAGGAGAAAACTGAAGCCCAAGTTTCCACAGCTAAATAAGGGAGGCATTAAATGAAAGGAAAGGATTCATTCTCCATCTCCTGCTTCTCAGCCCAGTGCTCTTTCTACAATGCACACCATCTCTGGTTGTGTTGCTGTTCAGTCACCAAGTTGTGTCCAACTGTTTGTGACCTCATGGACTGCAGCAGGCCAGGCTTCCCTGTCCTTCACTATCTCCTGGAATTTGCTCAAACTCATGTCTATTGAGCTAGTGATGCTATTTAACCATCGCATCCTCTGCTGCTCCCTCCTCTTTTTGCCTTCAGTCTTCTGCAGTATTGTTTTTTTTTTTTTCCCTGGTGAGTCAGGTCTTCACATCAGACAGCCACAGCAATGGAGCTTCCGCTTCAGCATCAGTCCTTCCAGCGAATATCCAGGATTGATTTTCCTTAGGACTGACTAGTCTGACCTCCTTGCAGTCCAAGGGACTCTTAAGCCTTCTCCAGTACCACAGTTTGAAAACATCAATTCTTTGGTGCTCAACCTTGTTTATCATCCAAATTTCATATCTGTATATGACTACTGGAGAAACACAGCTTTGACTATATGGACCTTTGTTGTCTCTGGTAATGTCATTTATTCAAAAGAAATAATTCCCTTGTCTTAAGAAAATTAAATATTGCATAAAGGAGAAGAAAGAACATGAGCTTTGGAATCAGGCATTCTTCATTTGATTCTCAGACTCGCCGCTTGCTAGTTGGAGGCCTTAGGCAAACCACACCCTTTGTGATGCTTTGTTTTCTCATCTAAATTTATGGGTTATCATGTGTACCTCATGAGACTTGTGTAAAGTTTTAAATAAAGAATATAACATTCTTAGAACACCATTGGCCACAGTAAGAACTCTTGCTAAATATTAGATAATGATAATAATGAGAAGAGGTTTAAGTACCCTAACAGGCTAAAGGAGGAGAGAAGACACAGGAAGTCCTCTTGGTCGTGCCCAGGTGCCTTCAGTGTGGCAGCCACTCACAGAACAGGAATTCACTATAACACGGAAACATCAGCGTGTTGTGTTTTCCTTCTCCTCCACTAGCTATAAGCAACAAAACAAAACAAAACAAAACAAAACAAAACCACCATAACATTTTTTAACTTCTTCCTTCAGATTTTCCAAGTCTGTGTTCTCTCTTTGCTCCTAATAAATATTCTCCTCAAGGAATGCCCACTCCTCAAGGAATGGCCTGCAACATTCAGCCATTTCTGGCCCTAGTTTGGTTCTGAGTCACATGGGTATCACAGAGCACTGCACCTCCAGAGCTGAGACATCCATCAAAGTCTCTTTTCAGTGACTGTCACTGTCTCCAAGGTCTGTTTGCTGTTTTGGTGAACTAACTTATACCCCCAGCTGAGCCTAATCCTACCAAGTTCTTCAAGGAATTCAATGCTCCATGAGTTTAGCTTTCTAATCACTGTACAGCACAAGGCTGTGTGCAACCAGAGACACGCGCACAATTGTACAGTATATTCCGTTTGATTGCCTTTTTCAGTTGCTTGGTTAACCTCCAATTTCACAAGGATGCTCTGATCTGTGGTTTTAGTTCATGTAAGTATTTCTGTTGGATAATCTGGCTAACCAGAAGTTTCATTTTATAAAAAAAAACTTCTAGAGTTTTATGATACAGGCAAAGATAAACCTCCACAGGGATTTTTTAAAAATGTCTGCAAAGAGAAATTAAAACTTTTAGTTTGGATTAAAAAACAACTTACTCACTTGCATTGTGCCCATGACATCTTGCTTATCAAGAGTATTTATAGCAGTTCCATAAAGTTCCATAACTGATAGCTCATGTCTGCTACTTTCTCTTTTTATACTTCTCTCATTTATGAATCATCAAATTTCACATTTTTTCTTGTTCACCTTTAATAGTCACTGAAGTATGTAGAGACTTTATGGACAAAGTCATTGTTAGAAGTTCTATTTTACATTCATGCAGACCTAGTTTGAATTTCAGTTCCTCCATTTACCTTGTGACCTTGTGCAAATAGCTTTGTCTGGACTCAGTTTCTTTACCTGTGAAATGGTACTGAAATAATAGTACCTACTTTTAACCTTCTGAGGATTAAATTATGCATATGAAATACATATAAAAAGATTATACAATGCCCTTCATGGAGCCACTTTCACTAGTAATTTTTAAAAAGACTAAAATGCTTAGGCCAGTGGGGTTGACATGTGATGGGACTCTAGAAATCAGAGATACTTAGTTGCTAATCATCATTATCATCTTCATTTAAAAAATTATTTATTTTAATTGGAGGCTAATTACTTTACAATATTGTAGTGGCTTTTGCCATACATTTACATGAATCAGCCATGGGTGTACATGTGTCCCCCATCCAGAACCCCCTCCCACCTCCCTCCCTATCCCATCCCTCATGGTTATCCCAGTGCACCAGCCCTGAGCACCCTGTCTCATGCATCGAACATGGACTGGTGATCTATTTCACATATGGTAATATACATGTTTCAATACTATTCTCTCAAATCATCCCACCCTCACCTTCTCCCAAAGAGTCCAAAAGTCTGTTCTTTACATCTGTGTCTCTTTTGCTGTCTCGCATATAGGGTCATCATTACCATCTTTCCAAATTCTATATATATATGCATTAGTATATTGTATTGGTGGTTTTCTTTCTGACTTACTTCACTCCGTATAATAGGCTCCAGTTTCATCCACCTCATTAGAACTGAATCAAATGCATTCTTTTTAATAGCTGAGTAATATTCCATTATGCATATGTACCACAGTTTTCTTATCCATTCATCTGGTGATGGACATCTAGGTTGCTTCCATGTCTTAGCTATTATAAACAGTGCTGCGATGAACATTGGAGTACACGTGTCTCTTTCAATTCTGGTTTCCCCAGTGTGTATGCCCAGCAGTGGGANATGCATATGTACCACAGTTTTCTTATCCATTCATCTGGTGATGGACATCTAGGTTGCTTCCATGTCTTAGCTATTATAAACAGTGCTGCGATGAACATTGGAGTACACGTGTCTCTTTCAATTCTGGTTTCCCCAGTGTGTATGCCCAGCAGTGGGATTGCTGGGTCGTATGGCAGTTCTATTTGCAGTTTTTAAAGTAATCTCCATACTGTTCTCCATAGTGGTTGTACTAGTTTGCATTCCCACGAACAGTGTAAGAGGGTTCCCTTTTCTCCACACCCTCTCCAGCATGTATTGATTGTAGACTTTTTGATAGCACCCATTCTAACTGGTGTGAGATGGTACCTCATTGTGCTTTTGATTTGCATTTCTCTGATAATGAGTGATGCTGAGCATCTTTTCATGTGTTTGTTAGCCACCTGTATGTTGTCTTTGGAGAAATGTCGGTTCAGTTCTTTACTATCACCTATTTAAGCACTTTACATATATTATCTCAGTTTTTGCAACACCTCAGAGAAGGCAATGGCACTCCACTCCAGTACTCTTGCCTGGAAAACCCCATGGATGGAGGAGCCTGGTAGGCTGCAGTCCATGGGGTCGTGAAGAGTCAGACATGACTGAGCGACTTCACTTTCACTTCTCACTTTCATGCACTGGAGAGGGAAATGGCAACCCACTCCATTCTTCTTGCCTGGAGAATCCCAGGGACGGAGGAGCCTGGTGGGCTGCCGTATATGGGCTCGCACAGAGTTGGACACGACTGAAGCGACTTAGCAGCAGCAGCAGCAGCAGAGTCTGAATCATGTTCTTCTTACAGTTGAGGTAATCAAGGCTCAGAGAGTTTTAGTAACTTTCAAAGAAGCTGAGTTAATAGATAAGGGGAGAGTTAAATTGGGTTCTGTTAAAAGTTTGCATTCCTAATCATTTCATTACCCAATATTAGCTTTTGCAGTTTGAAAATTTAGGCATGTCAAAATGCTAGTTCATGGATGTGTTTTGTTGGTCTGATATGGATTTTTTTAATAGTCTCACATTGAAAACAGGAAAAATCAGAACATATGGCCCTTTGAGGTTAAGTCCTACTTGGAGACTATTGTCTAAACTCCATAGTCACTGTGACTTTCAACCAGATATGCATCTCAAGTTTATATCATCCCTTATTGCTTCACTTCTTTCCAACATCTGCTTGGCCTCCATTGTCATGTAACTTTTATGTCTCACTTGAGGCTATGGAAGGTATACAACATGTATTAATCTGTCAGAACAATCTCAAGCTTATGTGTTCTGAATAAATATTAAAGCAGGGACACTACAGGCATCACCTGCCTTTCAATAATAGGAGAGATTAACTACCATTATTTCATTTACTGATTAAATGCTCATATATTACCCTATTCAATCTGTCATGGCATGCTGTAATTCTAGTTCACACAGAAATATTTAAAATGCATTGCCCTATGAACATTGCTGTCTGTTTTAATTCACTCTGGATGTATCCAGCTCTCCTGCGGAGTGGAAACCTCAGAGTGTAATCTATGTCTGGGCTGCCTGAGTTATTACATCTCTGCAGAAATTACACAAGGTGTTGGGACAATGAGAGGTCTCATTTTCTCAGTCCATACTTCCTTACTAGCAGTAACGACAAGACTAGAGTGAGTAAGACAATATGGATTTGCAAATACACTATGTTCTACCTATACTGAGTTGAGAACTTGACATTATCCATTGGGAGACAGAACAGAGCAGAACCTGGAGGTTCTCTTGAGCATAGAAGAATACTTTATATATGAGTAATCTTTATGAATTAATTTATTACCTAAAGTTGCAACCTTTTCCCAAACTCTTCTCTAGACCTTACCCCAAATATGGCTGGACCTGTCATTATTATTTATTTTGTTTGGATCAATTTTTCTCATTATAAGGGCATTATCCTAAAGGTGGTTTTGACAGACCTTTCAAATCTTAAACTCTACCAGATTATTTTGATGAGCCTGGCTCTCCCTCCTTTTGTATGAAAAGCAAGCCAGTCTATGGTTCTGCTGTTTTCTTTCTTTGTTCCCTCTCTTTCCTAACAGAGTCAGGTTAATCTTGTTATATTTTCAAAAATGTATTAATTAACTCCTTCATATTTGAGGAAATATAAGATCAACCTAACTCTATTAGGAAAGAAAGAGAGGGAACAAAGAAAGAAAACAGGTAGAATCATGGATGAGTGGATGGGTGGACGGATGGCTATAGATAAATAAGAGTTATAGCAGTATGATAAATTGATCAATATATACAAGTAACATTAAGCAAGAAGTCCTGCTCTAAGAAAGAAGATAGGAAGATACTGGTGCACCCAATTAAAAAAAAAATTAATCTTGGTCAATCAGCAAATCCTGTTGCTTTACCTTCAAAACATATTCAGAATTCAAACAGTTTTTCCATCACTATCACCTCCATGCTGGTTCAGGTCATGATCATCTTTCCTCTGGATTATTGCAATATCCTTTCAGCTATTATTCTGGCCATGCTCCTGCACCCTACTTGTCTCTTCCAGGCAGGGTGATCTTGATAAAACACGATTTTTAGATTAATTTTTCAGATATTTCAATCCTTTCTTGGAGATATTCTAATGAAATATTATCTTTTTTATGGTAAAAGTTAAATGCTTATTATGACCTATAAAGGCTGACATAATTACCTCTTCTGCCCCTATTTTACCTCTCTGACTTCATTCCTTCCTTTCTTCTATTCATTCACTCATTCCAGGAACACTGATTCCATAAGTGTTCCAATGTATGTGTCCTGGAGCCATCGCAGGGCCTCTGAACTTGACATTTTCTTCACCATGACCTGTTCCCTATTATTTGTGTGCGTGTGCACACACACACACCTATATATAATGTCCCTTTCATTTCATAGAGTTTTTACTAAAAAAAATAAAGAAAACAAAAAAAAATCTTCTCTAAGAAGACTTACTTAGCTATCTTTCTAAAATATCAACCACACCACCACCACCAATTCATATCCCACACCCCTGCTTGGTTTTACTCCTAAATTCTTATCACAATTTAACCAGTATTTTTTACTTATCTTACTTATTATCTTTGCCCTTCAATAAGCTCCATAGGGCAGGAATATTTTGCTGTTGTTGTTAACTGTGTCCCCTGGCCCCTAGAACAGCAGCTGAGTTAAAATACTCATCAAATGAATGAGTAATGATAAATGAGATCATACATGCCAAGCCCAGAAAGCAGTACATGACAATGATTTACACATTTTCTTAGTTTATACAGAACAGAAAGGTAGATTAGAACGACTCTTTCTCCTTACTTCGTATCTCCAAAGATTCATGACTTCACAACTTCTTAAAAGAATACAGCTGAAACCTAACTGCTAATCTTTCTTTTTCAAATCTGTTTTAAAAAGGTAGGTCATTCATTGTACCATGGGAGATCTTTTGTCCAAAGCCAAGTGCTTAATGGCTCATTTTTTTTTTCTTTCACCATAAAATGAAAGCTAAAATAAATCAAAGTAGCAACCTAACAGTCCAGAAAAACCCTAGACAAAAAGTGTAAATGAACGTGCTCAATGATAAAAGAAGAAAAAATTCAGATAAAAGAAGAAAAAGTGACTATTTCAATTCCAGTTTCCCAGGGATTTTGTATAAGGAAAACCTAAGCCAATTTTGTATAAATCTTACTTCAGGAAGCTTCTTTATTACTTATAACTGCCAAGAGTTAAATAAGGATTCACCAAGTTTAAGAAATTGAGAAAAATCAATTATTTTCATTCAACAAATGTCAAAAAAGTCAAGACATCAGCAATGAACAAGAAAAGTTTACACGAAAAGCAATGTATCACAGAGCGTGTTTTTGGCTTTTTCTGTGTTGAATGGGACTAGAGACCAGTGATGAACAAGGCTTCATCTTCTATTTATTTTTAAAGGCCTCATATTCATAGATATAATGGGGTTTGAATGAATTAACAATAATTTGCTTGCATTACACTACAACTGTCATTTGCTTTTCTTATATAGCATCAGAACAGATATGTGTAAATTGGTACTTTTTGTAGCTGTGAATATAAGGATGTTCTTTTCATATCAATATAACATCAGGTCACCAAACTCTCAGTATCTCCTTCATGAAGCAAAGTTACTGTCCTTATGTGACCAACATCCAATGCAATACATAAGGAAATGAAATGGATTATTAATTCCCCACATTGGTAACTCCCCTGGATTTTGTTTTACTTTGCCTCCCAGCTTGCATTACCTCTTCTGCTGGTGTATTGTAACACATTTTGGGGAAATTTATCTCCTCCTTCAGTGTGGTCTTGATAGTTATGTTACAGAACCAAATTTGGATTCACTTGCCCACAAGCCAATCTACTGACACTGGGTTGTGATGAAGGAAAGTGCAGCATTTACTGCAAGGTACCAAGTGAGAGTTGGACTGTGAAGAAGGCTGAGCGCCGAAGAATTGATGCTTTTAAACTGTGGTGTTGGAGAAGACTCTTGAGAGTCCCTTGGACTGTAAGGAGATCCAACCAGTTTATTCTGAAGATCAACCCTGGGATTTCTTTGGAAGGAATGATGCTAAAGCTGAAACTCCAGTACTTTGGCCACCTCATGCGAAGAGTTGACTCACTGGAAAAGACTCTGATTGCTGGGAGGGATTGGGGGCAGGAGAAGGGGACGACAGAGGATGAGATGGCTGGATGGCATCACTGACTCAATGGACATGAGTCTGAGTGAACTCTGGGAGTTGGTGATGGACAGGGAGGTTTGGCATGCTGCAATTCATGGGGTCACAATGAGTCGGCCATGACTGAGTAACTGAACTGAACTGAACCAAGCAAGAAGTCCAAGCAGCTAGTGTTTAACAGGCCTGAACTTCCTGAAGGATTTCAGGGTCAGGTTTTTAAAGACAGGGTGAGGGAGGGGGGTTGTGGGGTGCGTGATCAGCTTGTGGACATTCTTTTCATTGGTTGGTGATGAGGGAACCGGAATCAACATCATTACCCTTCTAGTTCCAACTAGTGTGGGGTCTGTGTGCTTGCAGGCAGCATACAGTTAACTTCTTACACCTGGTGAGGGTTTCAGTATCTGCAAAACAGCTCAAGAACAGAATATTATCTCTAGCCCTTGAGGGGGAACTAAAGGTCCTTGACTATTTGGTGGCTAAATTATTATTATTTTGTCTCACTTGACTGTTTTTCTTTCTTTCTGCATTTTCTCGCTTCTCTGATTAAATGTATTCTTTGGAATTTGGCAAAAGCCTAGGAGGCTAAAGCTTTTCTACAGAGGAGAGGCAGGGAGAGGAAATAGAGGGTGTTCTGTTTTAGGAAAACCCCATAGGGCCCTGCTCAGTTACAGCTTCAGCTTCATTATTCAAGATGCATGCTTGAGCACTTGGACTTTATCTTCTGTGACTTCAGATCTTACATATAATACTACTACTTAAGAATTTTGAGTGTATATAGGCATCAATCTAAGTTCCTTAGGTATTCTACAAGTCAATAAACTAGATGTTATCATTATTCCCATCTTACAACTGAAGCAAATATTCCAAGAACAAGCCAGTCACTAAGTGACAACACTGAGTTCAAACCCAGACCTGAACTGAGAGCAGATATGCTTCAGCATTAGGCTATACTGCTTCTCATTAGTTTATTTGCCCCAGCCCCAGCTTCCTGAGTTTATTCTTTTCCTGCTACCAGGATCCCTGGAGCTACCTGGGTTTATCTTCAGATATTCTTCATTTGTGACTGTAGCATAGCCTTCTAAGAGTTGACTTTTTTCAAGATATCTGATATNAAGTAACATTAAGCAAGAAGTCCTGCTCTAAGAAAGAAGATAGGAAGATACTGGTGCACCCAATTAAAAAAAAAATTAATCTTGGTCAATCAGCAAATCCTGTTGCTTTACCTTCAAAACATATTCAGAATTCAAACAGTTTTTCCATCACTATCACCTCCATGCTGGTTCAGGTCATGATCATCTTTCCTCTGGATTATTGCAATATCCTTTCAGCTATTATTCTGGCCATGCTCCTGCACCCTACTTGTCTCTTCCAGGCAGGGTGATCTTGATAAAACACGATTTTTAGATTAATTTTTCAGATATTTCAATCCTTTCTTGGAGATACTCTAATGAAATATTATCTTTTTTATGGTAAAAGTTAAATGCTTATTATGACCTATAAAGGCTGACATAATTACCTCTTCTGCCCCTATTTTACCTCTCTGACTTCATTCCTTCCTTTCTTCTATTCATTCACTCATTCCAGGAACACTGATTCCATAAGTGTTCCAATGTATGTGTCCTGGAGCCATCGCAGGGCCTCTGAACTTGACATTTTCTTCACCATGACCTGTTCCCTATTATTTGTGTGCGTGTGCACACACACACACCTATATATAATGTCCCTTTCATTTCATAGAGTTTTTACTAAAAAAAATAAAGAAAACAAAAAAAAATCTTCTCTAAGAAGACTTACTTAGCTATCTTTCTAAAATATCAACCACACCACCACCACCAATTCATATCCCACACCCCTGCTTGGTTTTACTCCTAAATTCTTATCACAATTTAACCAGTATTTTTTACTTATCTTACTTATTATCTTTGCCCTTCAATAAGCTCCATAGGGCAGGAATATTTTGCTGTTGTTGTTAACTGTGTCCCCTGGCCCCTAGAACAGCAGCTGAGTTAAAATACTCATCAAATGAATGAGTAATGATAAATGAGATCATACATGCCAAGCCCAGAAAGCAGTACATGACAATGATTTACACATTTTCTTAGTTTATACAGAACAGAAAGGTAGATTAGAACGACTCTTTCTCCTTACTTCGTATCTCCAAAGATTCATGACTTCACAACTTCTTAAAAGAATACAGCTGAAACCTAACTGCTAATCTTTCTTTTTCAAATCTGTTTTAAAAAGGTAGGTCATTCATTGTACCATGGGAGATCTTTTGTCCAAAGCCAAGTGCTTAATGGCTCATTTTTTTTTCTTTCACCATAAAATGAAAGCTAAAATAAATCAAAGTAGCAACCTAACAGTCCAGAAAAACCCTAGACAAAAAGTGTAAATGAACGTGCTCAATGATAAAAGAAGAAAAAATTCAGATAAAAGAAGAAAAAGTGACTATTTCAATTCCAGTTTCCCAGGGATTTTGTATAAGGAAAACCTAAGCCAATTTTGTATAAATCTTACTTCAGGAAGCTTCTTTATTACTTATAACTGCCAAGAGTTAAATAAGGATTCACCAAGTTTAAGAAATTGAGAAAAATCAATTATTTTCATTCAACAAATGTCAAAAAAGTCAAGACATCAGCAATGAACAAGAAAAGTTTACACGAAAAGCAATGTATCACAGAGCGTGTTTTTGGCTTTTTCTGTGTTGAATGGGACTAGAGACCAGTGATGAACAAGGCTTCATCTTCTATTTATTTTTAAAGGCCTCATATTCATAGATATAATGGGGTTTGAATGAATTAACAATAATTTGCTTGCATTACACTACAACTGTCATTTGCTTTTCTTATATAGCATCAGAACAGATATGTGTAAATTGGTACTTTTTGTAGCTGTGAATATAAGGATGTTCTTTTCATATCAATATAACATCAGGTCACCAAACTCTCAGTATCTCCTTCATGAAGCAAAGTTACTGTCCTTATGTGACCAACATCCAATGAAATACATAAGGAAATGAAATGGATTATTAATTCCCCACATTGGTAACTCCCCTGGATTTTGTTTTACTTTGCCTCCCAGCTTGCATTACCTCTTCTGCTGGTGTATTGTAACACATTTTGGGGAAATTTATCTCCTCCTTCAGTGTGGTCTTGATAGTTATGTTACAGAACCAAATTTGGATTCACTTGCCCACAAGCCAATCTACTGACAGTGGGTTGTGATGAAGGAAAGTGCAGCATTTACTGCAAGGTACCAAGTGAGAGTTGGACTGTGAAGAAGGCTGAGCGCCGAAGAATTGATGCTTTT
This sequence comes from Raphicerus campestris, assembly GCA_006410735.1. Taxonomy (NCBI): domain Eukaryota; kingdom Metazoa; phylum Chordata; class Mammalia; order Artiodactyla; family Bovidae; genus Raphicerus; species Raphicerus campestris. The sequence continues at coordinate 30,781 of SJYW01037013.1, forward strand.
AAACTGTGGTGTTGGAGAAGACTCGAGAGTCCCTTGGACTGTAAGGAGATCCAACCAGTTTATTCTGAAGATCAACCCTGGGATTTCTTTGGAAGGAATGATGCTAAAGCTGAAACTCCAGTACTTTGGCCACCTCATGCGAAGAGTTGACTCACTGGAAAAGACTCTGATTGCTGGGAGGGATTGGGGGCAGGAGAAGGGGACGACAGAGGATGAGATGGCTGGATGGCATCACTGACTCAATGGACATGAGTCTGAGTGAACTCTGGGAGTTGGTGATGGACAGGGAGGTTTGGCATGCTGCAATTCATGGGGTCACAATGAGTCGGCCATGACTGAGTAACTGAACTGAACTGAACCAAGCAAGAAGTCCAAGCAGCTAGTGTTTAACAGGCCTGAACTTCCTGAAGGATTTCAGGGTCAGGTTTTTAAAGACAGGGTGAGGGAGGGGGGTTGTGGGGTGCGTGATCAGCTTGTGGACATTCTTTTCATTGGTTGGTGATGAGGGAACCGGAATCAACATCATTACCCTTCTAGTTCCAACTAGTGTGGGGTCTGTGTGCTTGCAGGCAGCATACAGTTAACTTCTTACACCTGGTGAGGGTTTCAGTATCTGCAAAACAGCTCAAGAACAGAATATTATCTCTAGCCCTTGAGGGGGAACTAAAGGTCCTTGACTATTTGGTGGCTAAATTATTATTATTTTGTCTCACTTGACTGTTTTTCTTTCTTTCTGCATTTTCTCGCTTCTCTGATTAAATGTATTCTTTGGAATTTGGCAAAAGCCTAGGAGGCTAAAGCTTTTCTACAGAGGAGAGGCAGGCAGAGGAAATAGAGGGTGTTCTGTTTTAGGAAAACCCCATAGGGCCCTGCTCAGTTACAGCTTCAGCTTCATTATTCAAGATGCATGCTTGAGCACTTGGACTTTATCTTCTGTGACTTCAGATCTTACATATAATACTACTACTTAAGAATTTTGAGTGTATATAGGCATCAATCTAAGTTCCTTAGGTATTCTACAAGTCAATAAACTAGATGTTATCATTATTCCCATCTTACAACTGAAGCAAATATTCCAAGAACAAGCCAGTCACTAAGTGACAACACTGAGTTCAAACCCAGACCTGAACTGAGAGCAGATATGCTTCAGCATTAGGCTATACTGCTTCTCATTAGTTTATTTGCCCCAGCCCCAGCTTCCTGAGTTTATTCTTTTCCTGCTACCAGGATCCCTGGAGCTACCTGGGTTTATCTTCAGATATTCTTCATTTGTGACTGTAGCATAGCCTTCTAAGAGTTGACTTTTTTCAAGATATCTGATATACTGTTTCTCCATATTAATAAAGCTTAATGCCTTTTTCGTAGTTTTTATCTGCATTCAACTCTTCCAAAAGGATATTTCTGTGAAGATCAAAAACCACATTTGTTTTGTAAAATCTGTTTTAAAGGGTACTTCGAGCTGTACTGCTCTCTCTCTGTGGGCTCTGTATATAATGGGGTGAGCCTGTGTGGATTCCTGGTATGTGAAGTCCTACTATTCAGGGCAGGGTCAGAGCCCTGCTACACAATGCAAAAGGAGTCAATACTTTCATTCCCTCCATGAATGCCTTTCTGGGCCAAAGGGATTTTTTGATTTCCCTAACTTCAAAACCATGAGTTGTTTCAGATTTGACCTTGTTATATAATCCCAGCAGAAGCCCACCTCTCATCAGTTCAGGGGCCACTGTCCCTGTACTCTGACATCCCAACTGGAATATCACAGCCAGCCTGAGTAAGGAATGCCAATTTACCAGTGCTATCATTAAGGAGATGCTGTTTTCTCTCTTTCAGCATTTATGCCTCTAAAAACATATATGCTATAAACTAAAGAACTGATAGTGGACATCTAGTGCTCTTATTATTATTATTTTAATGGCCTTGTGCTCTTCATTTTATGAATCAACCCTGCTCTATTTCATGGGCTATTGATAAGACCATTAATCCAGGGTCCTAATTCCTAGTCACAGAGCTAGGCATCTAATACAGACTTCATGATGGCCAATTAGAACACCTAATTTAGAACAGCTAGTCAAAAAAAGAGATCTGGTCCTAAAACAGGTCTAATCAGTGTTGGTTTTATTCTTTATTTAGACTTAACTTTTTTTTTTCTTTCTTTCTAATTGAAGGATAATTGCTTTACAATATTGTGTTGCTTTCTGCCATATATCAACATGCATCATCCATAGTAGACTTAACCCTTATGTTTTTAGAAGTGAAATCAATCAGAAGGTAAGGTAATAAGGGAATAATCTTTCAATGTTGCTGTATAGTCGCTCAGTCATGTCTGACTCTTTATGATTCAATGAACTGTAGCCTGCCAGGTTCCTCTGCCCATGGAATTCTCCAGACAAGAATACTGGAGTGGGTTGCCATTTCCTTCTCCAGGAGACCTTCCCGGATCAGAGATTGAAAGCACATCTCCTATATTGGCAGGGAGATTATGAGCCACCAGGAAAGCCTTATAAACTCTTATACATTCTTCTTTGGAATAAAGCAGACTTTTACTGCTCACAAGGTTATTTGGGAGGTGCAAATATTTTTCCTTGTATTCCCCCATTCAGTCTGTTCTGCCACAATCAGACAGAAAGCATGAGGACACATTTTTCTTGCATCTATAGTGGAAGCCCTAGCAGACACAGTGTTTGTTTTAATATAATGGATGCAGGTACAGAGAAGGAGAGGATTCTTGGAATTATGACATGTATAAATGTGGAGCNTACTGCTCACAAGGTTATTTGGGAGGTGCAAATATTTTTCCTTGTATTCCCCCATTCAATCTGGTCTGCCACAATCAGACAGAAAGCATGAGGACATATTTTTCTTGCATCTATAGTGGAAGCCCTAGCAGACAGTGTTTGTTTTAATATAATGGATGCAGGTACAGAGAAGGAGAGGATTCTTGGAATTATGACATGTATAAATGTGGAGCAGCTTATACTGTCCATACAGTGGTGAGGCAAGATCTAAAGAATAGAATAACCTAGTGAAGCGAAAGTCACTCAGTAGTGACCAACTCTTTGCAACCCCATGGACTATACAGTCCATGGAACTCTCCAGGCCAGAATATTGGCGTGGGTAGCCGTTCCCTTCCCAAGGGATCTTCCTAACCCAGGCCTCCCACACTGTGGACAGATTCTTTACCAGCTGAGCCACAAGGGAAGCCCAGAATAACCTAAGGGGGAAATAAAGAAAAGGGCAGGGACCAATGACATCACTTGACCCTCCATCTCCTATGTTACCTAAAGCCAGGACTACTACATTGATTTCCCTTTACCGCCATTAGTTCCCCACCTCCCTACTTTATAACTTTGTGCATAAAGAAGTTTGAACTGGACTTTGTCACATGAAAATATCCTGGTTAATTTTTTATGTCTATAAACTAGAATATATATTTAGAAGTTTTAAGCATATTATTTTGTTTTTTCTTATAATGTCAACACAGTTAATAATGTCTATCCAGTANTTCCCCACCTCCCTACTTTATAACTTTATGCATAAAGAAGTTTGAACTGGACTTTGTCATATGAAAATATCCTGGTTAATTTTTTATGTCTATAAACTAGAATATATATTTAGAAGTTTTAAGCATATTATTTTTTCTTATAATGTCAACACAGTTAATAATGTCTATCCAGTACTTTGGCCACCTCATATGAAGAGTTGACTCACTGGAAAAGACTCTGATGCTGGGAGGGATTGGGGGCAGGAGGAGAAGGGGACGACAGAGGATGAGATGGCTGGATGGCATCACTGACTTGATGGACATGAATCTGAGTGAACTCTGGGAGTTGGTGATGGACAGGGAGGCCTGGCATGCTTCGATTCATGGGATCGCAGAGTTGGACATGACTGAGCCACTGAACTGAACTTATCTTCATATATCTATACAAATACACACTTTATTTTTATAAGATCCTACATATTGGAAAAAGGTAAAACTCCGTCACTTTGAAGTATGTTCCTGATATCTATTTGTTATCATATGGCATAATCACACTCTTTAATAACAAAACTTGATGTCTCTTGAATTCTTATCATGAAAGCTTTTGGTATCTTATCTAGGCAATACCTCTTCATCATTCACTTGCTTCCATAAAGACATTTAAGATGATACCTTTCCTCCATAATCAAAATTAGGTTTTCTAAAAATTCAGTGGAGCTATCCAATATTTTAGTTAATTTTGGATCTTCCTCTATTAAAAGAGTTATAAGAAGATAGTCTTTAAGCTGAAGGTTGCCTAAGTCATTCACTGAACATGAGACAGATTATTAAGACAATTTCCAGTAAGAATAATTTCCTATGATTCTTCAGCAATTTTATTTTCTTTTTGTTATGCTGCCAAATGAATTACCTTTGTTTTTCAATTTGACTGTTCGTCAATAGGTAGGCATATTGAGATTACCATGACAGAGGAAATGGATATTGAGAAATGCAGGTTCCCAGAACCTAATTTGCTCTGCTAGCAAGAGCCATATTCTGGATTCAAATCTAAATCACGAAGCTCTAAATACCATGCTGTCTTCATTCAAAGCACTTATTCTTTCAGCTGATCCATATGCAAGAGTTATGATGATATTTTTTTAGAAAATTAGTTTCTATTACATTAAAAATGTTGAAAATAACTGGATAATTTATATCTCCTATTGTTTTAAAACTTGAAGAGATATTATTATGACAATATCCTAATGATCATGAAAGATGCATTTTTTGTCTGAGATTCAACTTAGAAAAAAATCAAGTTTAGGTATTATTTCTTCGGAGTTGGGAGAAGGAAGAAAACTTCCCTTTTTCCGAAGGACATGGAACTTGGTATACCTCTTTCTCTTGTCTTCTGTTATGACATTTTAATTCTTTCTGTGTAACCCTGGTCAGTTGGGTTATTCAAGCTACCCTTTGTATTAGAAGCCACTTTGATTCCCAGCCATGTCTCTACAATATAACTGTTTTGAGAAATACATGAATTAGCTCTGAAACTATAAATATATTCCCCCTCTCCCTGGGTAGATTGGTTGAACTTCAACTCTGGGGGCAGGCTTGATCTAACTTTGTCTTTTATTGTTTATTAATATCTCTGTGCTGTGATCTCAAGTCACCCCCACTGTCTGTGTGCTGCACAGTAACAGTGGAGTTTTGGGCAGAGCTGAGCTCAGCGGTTGATCCGTGGCCTGACAATAGCATCAGAGTCTCTTTACTCTCAGTGAAAGGGAAGCAAATCTATCACAGGCTACATGCCTTTCAGGTCAACAGGATGGAAAAACCTTCCTGTCCTTTGTCATCTCCAGCCTCTTCCATGTTACATCTTAAATAAATATGTTTTGATGTCTCTGGCTTGTGACCTCCTGTCATCTGTTGTAGAACAAGGTGGTGCAGGGGGAGTTTGGCCAGTCTTATGGCAGGAAGAGGTCATATAAATCTCAGTGGGGAATGTCACCAACCTGACTTCTTTCCAAAAGCCTCAAAAATGGTGACTGATTATCTGTAATAAATCACTATGTATTTACACTCTCTAAGGGTATTTGACATATCACAAAAGTTCAATTGATTTTCCTCTTCAAATTACTTTACCAAGGAATTTGAATTTGAAATTTGAATATAAAATTCTTGCCTTAGGTTCCTTCCTAGATCCTAAGGTGGGAAAAAAAAGTATAAAATTCTGTTTTGAGTTATATCAGAAATTATAATTATTTTAAATCACCTTGCTATNTTAGTTTCTATTACATTAAAAATGTTGAAAATAACTGGATAATTTATATCTCCTATTGTTTTAAAACTTGAAGAGATATTATTATGACAATATCCTAATGATCATGAAAGATGCATTTTTTGTCTGAGATTCAACTTAGAAAAAAATCAAGTTTAGGTATTATTTCTTCGGAGTTGGGAGAAGGAAGAAAACTTCCCTTTTTCCGAAGGACATGGAACTTGGTATACCTCTTTCTCTTGTCTTCTGTTATGACATTTTAATTCTTTCTGTGTAACCCTGGTCAGTTGGGTTATTCAAGCTACCCTTTGTATTAGAAGCCACTTTGATTTCCAGCCATGTCTCTATAATATAACTGTTTTGAGAAATACATGAATTAGCTCTGAAACTATAAATATATTCCCCCTCTCCCTGGGTAGATTGGTTGAACTTCAACTCTGGGGGCAGGCTTGATCTAACTTTGTCTTTTATTGTTTATTAATATCTCTGTGCTGTGATCTCAAGTCACCCCCACTGCCTGTGTGCTGCACAGTAACAGTGGAGTTTTGGGCAGAGCTGAGCTCAGCGGTTGATCCGTGGCCTGACAATAGCATCAGAGTCTCTTTACTCTCAGTGAAAGGGAAGCAAATCTATCACAGGCTACATGCCTTTCAGGTCAACAGGATGGAAAAACCTTCCTGTCCTTTGTCATCTCCAGCCTCTTCCATGTTACATCTTAAATAAATATGTTTTGATGTCTCTGGCTTGTGACCTCCTGTCATCTGTTGTAGAACAAGGTGGTGCAGGGGGAGTTTGGCCAGTCTTATGGCAGGAAGAGGTCATATANTCATCTCCAGCCTTTTCCATGTTACATCTTAAATAAATCTGTTTTGATGTCTCTGGCTTGTGACCTCCTATCATCTGTTGTAGAACAAGGTGGTGTGGGGGGAGTTTGGCCAGTCTTATGGCAGGAAGAGGTCATATAAATCTCAGTGGGGAATGTCACCAACCTGACTCCTTTCCAAAAGCCTCAAAAATGGTGACTGATTATCTGTAATAAATCACTATGTATTTACACTCTCTAAGGGTATTTGACATATCACAAAAGTTCAATTGATTTTCCTCTTCAAATTACTTTACCAAGGAATTTGAATTTGAAGTTTGAATATAAAATTCTTGCCTTAGGTTCCTTCCTAGATCCTAAGGTGGAAAAACAAAAAGTATAAAATTCTGTTTTGAGTTATATCAGAAATTATAATTATTTTAAATCACCTTGCTATCATTGAAATGAAGTGAAGTGAAGTCGCTCAGTTGTGTCCGACTCTTTGTGACCCCTTGGACTTTGTGACCCCTTGGACTTTGTGACCCCATGGACTGTAGCCTACTACGCTCCTCCGTCCATGGGATTTTCCAGGCAAGAGTACAGGAGTGGGTTGCCATTTCCTTCTCCAGAGGATCTTCCTGACCCAGGGATCAAACCCAGGTCTCCCGCACTGTAGGCAGATGTTTTATCATCTGAGTCACTAGGGAATTGAAACAATTATTTAATTTTCTTTTGCATGCAAGTAGAGAGAAAAAACTTGAGTGTATATAATATACGTGTGTGTTTTGCTGCTCTACCGTCCATTCAGTTTTCTTAAGTAACAGTGCCTGCATTATAAATCTGGTGTCCGCCACTCCCCTATTCTGATTCTATGTGGCTCAGCTCATGTTGACTACATCTTGCTTTCCCAGAAGAGGAAAATGATCCAGGTGTGGCCTGTCAGAGCACTATATCTACCCTAATCCCCAGGACTATCTCTGGGCAGGGCAGGTGATCAAAGTAGGCCAATCGCATTCCATCCCTGGACTTCTCATGGTTTAAAGTGAAGTTCCTCACTTTCCACTGGGATTACTGAGCTGGTAGAATACAAACTTGGAGATGACACTATTTACTTTACCATCCCAAAGAGAAACTCTTCCTGAAAATAAGCAAATATGAAAGAAAACAAAACTGAGAGATGGATCTGATTGTACCCCTTGATCTAGCTTTGCCTAAAAGCTTGAACTTCTCAATTACATAAGCAAAATACTCTCTCTCTCTCTCTCCTCTAAGCTGGTTTCAACTGAGTTTCTGTCACCTTCAAATGAAAATGTCCTAATGTAACAGTTGGAATAAATGTTGATAAAATTATTTACCACAGCAATTCAGCAACATTTAATTTTACAGTGTTGGTGGGAATACAAACTAGTACAGCCAGTATGGAGAACAGTGTGGAGATTCCTTTAAAAATTGCAAATAGAACTGCCTATGACCCAGCAATCCCACTGCTGGGCATACACACTGAGGAAACCAGAATTGAAAGAGACACGTGTACCCCAATGTTCATTGCAGCATTGTTTATAATAGCCAGGACATGGAAACAACCTGGATATCCATCAGCAGATGAATGGATAAGAAAGCTGTGGTACATATGCACAATGGAGTATTACTCAGCCATTAAAAAGAATACATTTGAATCAGTTCTAATGAGGTGGATGAAACTGGAGCCTATTATACAGAGTGAAGTAAGCCAGAAAGAAAAACACCAATACAATATACTGACACATATATATGGAATTTAGAAAGATGGTAATGATAACCTTGTATGTGAGATAGCAAAAGAGACACAGATATATAGAACAGACTTTGGGCCTCTGAGGGAGAGGTGGAGGGTGGGATGATGTGGGAGAATAGCATTGAAACATGTATACTATCATGTCAGAAACGAAGGGCCAGTCTATGTTCAATACAGGATACAGGATGCTTGGGGCTGGTGCACGGGGATGATCCAGAGAGATGATATGGGGTGGGAGGTGGGACGGGGGTTCAGGATTGGGAACTCATGTACACCCATGGCAGATTCATGTCAGTGTATGGTAAAACCAATACAGTATTGCAATGTAAAAGAAAGTAAAAATTAAAAAAAAGAAAACCTAAAAAAAATCTAATATTAATATATGATAGAGAAATATTTTTAAGAAGGAATCCTAATAAAGATGAAAGCTGATTTCTGAAACAAAAGCAGCTTCTCTTTTTTTAATTGAAGGATGATTGCTTTACAGAATTTTGTTGTTTTCTGTCAAATCAAGATGAACCAGTCATAGATATACATATGTTTGCTCCCTTTTGAATCTCCCTCTCATCTCCCTCCGCTTCCCATCCCTTTAGCTTGATACAAAGTCCCTGTTTGAGTTCCCTGAGTCATACAGCAAATTACCATTGACCATGTGTTTTACATATGGTATTGTAAGTTTCCATGTAACTCTCTCCATACACCTCACCAAATCTTCCCCCAATCTCGAGTCCATAAGTCTGTTCTCTGTTTCTCCACTGCTGCCCTCCAAATAAATTCATTAGTACCATCTTTCTAGATTCCATATATATGTGTTAGTATATATTTATCTTTCTCTTTCTGACTTACTTCACTCTGTATAATAGGCTCTAGGTTCATTCACCTCATTAGAACTGATTCAAATATGTTCTTTTTAATGGCTGAGTACATGGCAAATAGATGGGGAAACAATGACAGACTTTAATTTCTTGGGCTCCAAAATCACTGAAGATGGTGACTGCAGCATGAAATTAAAAGACACCTGCTCTTTGGGAAAAAGCTTTGACCAACCTAGACAGCATATTAAAAAGCAGAGACATTATTTGCCAACAAAGATCCATCTTGTCAAACCTATGGTTTTTCCAGAAGTCATGTATGGATGTGAGAGTTGGACCATAAAGAAAATTGAGCACCGAAGAATTGATGCGTTTGAACTGTGGTGTTGGAGAAGACTCTTGAAAGTCCCTTATACGCCAAGGGGATCAAACCAGTCAACCCTAAAGGAAATCAGTCCTTAATATTCATTGGAAGCACAAAGATTAAAGGCAGGAGGAGAAGGGGATGACAGAGAATGAGAT
>SJYW01037013.1:41628-56545 GCA_006410735.1 Raphicerus campestris
CTCTCTCTCTCTCTCTCCTCTAAGCTGGTTTCAACTGAGTTTCTGTCACCTTCAAATGAAAACGTCCTAATGTAACAGTTGGAATAAATGTTGATAAAATTATTTACCACAGTAATTCAGCAACATTTAATTTTACAGTGTTGGTGGGAATACAAACTAGTACAGCCAGTATGGAGAACAGTGTGGAGATTCCTTTAAAAATTGCAAATAGAACTGCCTTATGACCCAGCAATCCCACTGCTGGGCATACACACCGAGGAAACCAGAATTGAAAGAGACACATGTACCCCAATGTTCATTGCAGCATTGTTTATAATAGCCAGGACATGGAAACAACCTGGATATCCATCAGCAGATGAATGGATAAGAAAGCTGTGGTACATATGCACAATGGAGTATTACTCAGCCATTAAAAAGAATACATTTGAATCAGTTCTAATGAGGTGGATGAAACTGGAGCCTATTATACAGAGTGAAGTAAGCCAGAAAGAAAAACACCAATACAATATACTGACACATATATATGGAATTTAGAAAGATGGTAATGATAACCTTGTATGTGAGACAGCAAAAGAGACACAGATATATAGAACAGACTTTGGGCCTCTGAGGGAGAGGTGGAGGGTGGGATGATGTGGGAGAATAGCACTGAAACATGTATACTATCATGTCAGAAACGAAGGGCCAGTCTATGTTCAATACAGGATACAGGATGCTTGGGGCTGGTGCACGGGGATGATCCAGAGAGATGATATGGGGTGGGAGGTGGGACGGGGGTTCAGGATTGGGAACTCATGTACACCCATGGCAGATTCATGTCAGTGTATGGTAAAACCAATACAGTATTGCAACGTAAAAGAAAGTAAAAATTAAAAAAAAGAAAACCTAAAAAAAATCTAATATTAATATATGATAGAGAAATATTTTTAAGAAGGAATCCTAATAAAGATGAAAGCTGATTTCTGAAACAAAAGCAGCTTCTCTTTTTTTAATTGAAGGATGATTGCTTTATAGAATTTTGTTGTTTTCTGTCAAATCAAGATGAACCAGTCATAGATATACATATGTTTGCTCCCTTTTGAATCTCCCTCTCATCTCCCTCCGCTTCCCATCCCTTTAGCTTGATACAAAGTCCCTGTTTGAGTTCCCTGAGTCATACAGCAAATTACCATTGACCATGTGTTTTACATATGGTATTGTAAGTTTCCATGTAACTCTCTCCATACACCTCACCAAATCCTCCCCTAATCTCGAGTCCATAATTCTGTTCTCTGTTTCTCCACTGCTGCCCTCCAAATAAATTCATTAGTACCATCTTTCTAGATTCCATATATATGTGTTAGTATATATTTATCTTTCTCTTTCTGACTTACTTCACTCTGTATAATAGGCTCTAGGTTCATTCACCTCATTAGAACTGATTCAAATATGTTCTTTTTAATGGCTGAGTACATGGCAAATAGATGGGGAAACAATGACAGACTTTAATTTCTTGGGCTCCAAAATCACTGAAGATGGTGACTGCAGCATGAAATTAAAAGACACCTGCTCTTTGGGAAAAAGCTTTGACCAACCTAGACAGCATATTAAAAAGCAGAGACATTATTTGCCAACAAAGATCCATCTTGTCAAACCTATGGTTTTTCCAGAAGTCATGTATGGATGTGAGAGTTGGACCATAAAGAAAATTGAGCACCGAAGAATTGATGCGTTTGAACTGTGGTGTTGGAGAAGACTCTTGAAAGTCCCTTATACGCCAAGGGGATCAAACCAGTCAACCCTAAAGGAAATCAGTCCTTAATATTCATTGGAAGCACAAAGATTAAAGGCAGGAGGAGAAGGGGATGACAGAGAATGAGATGGTTGGATGGCATCACCAACTTGATGGATATGAGTTTGAGCAAGTTCCAGGAGTTGGTGATGGACAGGGAAGCCTGGAATTCTGCAGTTCTTGGGGTCACAAACTTTGACATGACTGAGCAACTGAACTCAACTGGATATTCCATTTTTTATATGTACCACAGTTTCTTTATCCATTCATCTGTCAAATGACATCTAGGTTTCTTTCATGTTCTTGCTATTGTAAATAGTGCTGCAATGTACATTGGNTTCCAGGAGTTGGTGATGGACAGGGAAGCCTGGAATTCTGCAGTTCTTGGGGTCACAAACTTTGACATGACTGAGCAACTGAACTCAACTGGATATTCCATTTTTTATATGTACCACAGTTTCTTTATCCATTCATCTGTCAAATGACATCTAGGTTTCTTTCATGTTCTTGCTATTGTAAATAGTGCTGCAATGTACATTGGGGTACATGTGTCTTTTTTCAATTTCATTTTCCTCAGGGTATATGCCTAGGAGTGGGATTGTTATGTCATATGGTGGTTTTATTCTGAGTTTTTAAGGAATCTCCACACTGTCTTCCATAGTGGCTGTATCAATTTATAATTCTACCAGTAGTGCAAGAGGGCTCCCATTTCTCCACACCCTCTCCAACATTTACTTCTTGTAATCTTTTTGATGTTGGCCATTCTGACTGGTGTGAGGTGATATCTCATTGTAGTTTTCATTTAGATTTCTCTAATAATGAGCAATATTGAGCATCTTCTCATGTGTTTGTTAGCAACCTGTACATCTTGTTTGGAGAAATGTCTGTTCAGGTCTCTTACCCACTTTTTGATTGGGTTGTTTGTTTTTCTGGTATTGACTTGTATGAGCTGCTTGCAAATTTTGAAATTAACCCTTTGTCAGTTGTTTTATTTGCCATTACTTTCTCCCATTCTGAGGGTTGTCTTTTCCCAATGCTTATGGTTTCCTTTGCTGTGCAAAAGCTTTTTATTCTAATTAGGTCTCACTTGTTTATTTTTGTTTTTAACTTCCATTAGTGGAGGTGGGTCATAGAAGATCTTGCTTTGATTTATGTCATTGAGTGTTCTGCCTATGTTTTCCTTTAAGAGTTTTACAGTTTCTGGTCTTACATTTACGTATTTAATCCGTTTTGAGTTTATCTTTGTGGATGGTATTAAGAAGTGTTCTAATTTCATTCTTTTACATGTAGCTGTCCAGTTTTCCAGCACCATTTATTGAAGAGGCTATCTTTGCCCCACTGTATATTCTTGCCTCCTTTGTCAAATACAAGGCATCCCTGCATTGCACTGTGCTTAGCTGCTCAGTCATGTCTGACTCTTTGCAACCCGATGGACTGTAGCTCCTCATCCATAGGGATTCTCCTGGCAAGAATACTGGAGTGGGTTGCAATGGCCTCCTCCAGGGGATCATGCCTACCCAGGGATCAAACCCAGGTTTCCCACATTGTGGGCAGATTCTTTACTATCTGAGCCACCAGAAAAGCCCTCAGTTCAGTCAGTTCCATTGCTCAGTTACGTATGACTGTTTGCTACCCTTGGACTGTAACATGCTAGGTTTCCATGTCCATAACCAATTCCTGGACCTTGCTAAAACTCATGTCCATCCAGACATGAGTTGGATGTCTGGATGACATCCATGAGTTGGATAGTTGGCCATCCAACCATCTCACTTTCTGTCATCTAATTCTCCTTCTGCCTTCAATCTTTCCCAGTAACAGGGCCTTCTCCAATGAGTCAGTTCATTGCATCAGGTGGCCAAAGTATTGGAGTTTCAGCTTCAGCATCAGTCCTTCCAATGAACATTCAGGGCTGATTTCCTTTAGGATTGACTGGTTGGATCTCCTTGCAGTCCAGGGACTCTCAAGAGTCTTCTCCAACACCACAGTTCAAAAGCATCAATTCTTTGGTGCTCAGTTTTCTTNTCCACTAGCTTTGTTCATAGTGATGCTTTCTAAGGCCCACTTGACTTCACATTTCAGGATGTATGGCTCTAGATGAGTGATCACACCAACGTGATTATCTGGGTTTGAAGATCTTTTTTGTACAGTTCTTCTGTGTATTCTTGCCCTCTCTTCTTAATAAATTCTGCTTCTGTTAGGTCCATATTAACAGCCTTAATCGAGCCCATCTTTGCATGAAATGTTCCCTTGGTATCTCTGATTTTCTTGACAAGATCTCTAGTCTTTCCCATTCTGTTCTTTTCCTCTGTTTCTTTGCATTGATCGCTGAAGAAGGCTTTCTTATCTCTTTTTGATATTCTTTGGAACTCTGCATTCAGATGCTTAAATCTTTTCTTTTCTCCTTGGCTTTTCAGTTCTCTTCTTTTCACAGGTATTTGTAAGGCCTCCCCAGACAGCCATTTTGCTTTTTTGCATTTCTTTTCCATGGGGANTATTCTTTGGAACTCTGCATTCAGATGCTTAAATCTTTTCTTTTCTCCTTGGCTTTTCAGTTCTCTTCTTTTCACAGCTATTTGTAAGGCCTCCCCAGACAGCCATTTTGCTTTTTTGCATTTCTTTTCCATGGGGATGGTCTTGATCTCCTGTATAATGTCTCCTGTATAATGTCATGAACCTCATTCCATAGTTCATCAGGCACTCTATCTATCATATCTGGGCCCTTAAATCTATTTCTCACTTCCATTGTACAATCATAAGGGATTTGATTTAGGTTATACCTGAATGGTCTAGAGGTTTTCCCTACTTTCTTCAATTTAAGTCTGATTTTGGTAATAGGAGTTCATTATCTGAGCCACAGTCAGCTCCTGGTCTTGTTTTTGTTGACTCTATGGAGCTTCTCCATCTTTGGCTGCAAAGAATATAATCAACCTGATTTTGGTGTTGACCATCTGGTGATGTCCATGTATAGAGTCTTCTCTTGTCTTGTCGGAAGAGGGTGTTTGCTATGACCAGTTCATGTTCTTGGCAAAACTCTATTAGTCTTTGCCCTGCTTCATTCTGTTTTCCTAGGCCAAATCTGCCTGTTACTCCAGGTGTTTCTTGACTTCCTACTTTTGCATTCCAGTCCCCTATAATGAAAAAGACATCTTTTTGGGGTGTTAGTTCTAAAAGGTCTTGTAGGTCTTCATAGAACCAGTCAACTTCAGCTTCTTCAGCGTTACTGGTTGAGGCATAGACTTGGATTACCGTGATACTGAATGGCTTTCCTTAGAGACAGAGATCATTCTATCATTTTAGATATTGCATCCAAGTACTGCATTTCGGACTCTTTTGTTGACCATGATGGCTACTCCATTTCTTCTGAGGGATTCCTGCCCGCAGTAGTAGATATAATGGTTATCATACCTTAAAAGAGACACTTAAACACAGTTCTGGCTCAGTCTCTGTGGGGTCTCTGGGTCCTGGTTCTTACAAGGTTTGTTTGAGACCTCCAAGTATCTCTGAAATGTATGAGGTTTGATTGTAAACATGTTTGTGCCCCTCATACTGTCTTGCAGGGGCTTCTTTGCCCTTGGATGTGGGTAACTTTTTTTTTTTGGTGGGCTCCAACATCCTTCTGTTGATGGTTGTTAGGCAACTAGTTGCAATTTTGGAGTTCTTTCCAAGAGAGGATGAGTTCACATCTCACAGGAACAGGATGTGTGCTCATCTTCTCCTGCCCAGTGTAGGAAGACTCCAAGACTTCTCCTCCATTTGGATTTGGAGAGAAACCCTAAGAGACTATTATGAACAACTATATGGCTATAAAATGGATAACTTGAAAGAAATGGACAGATTCTTAGAAAAGTTCAATCTTCCAATACTGAACCAGGAAGAAATAGAAATTATGAGCAACCCAAAGACAAGCACTGAAATTGAAACTGTGATCAAAACTTTCCCTGCAAAAAAAGCCTGGGACCAGATGACTTCACAGGAGAATTCTATCAAACATTTAGTAAAGAGCTAATGCTTATCCTTCTAAAACTCTTTAAAAAATCACAGAGGAAGGAACACTTCCAAGCTCATTCTATGAGGTCACCGTCACACTGATACCAAAATCAGACAAAGACAACTCAAAAAAGAATATTACAGGCCAATATCACTGATGAACATAGATGCAAAAATCCTCAACAAAAGTCTAGCAAACAGAATCCAACAACACATTAAAAGCTGATACACCATGACCAAGTTGGGTTTATTCCAGTTTTCCTAATGTAACAGAATTATTTGAGTGGTCTATGAAAAGGAAAGAATTTTAAAATATAAAAAATTTTAGTCAAGTAAATTTTCGACAGACAGAATTTATTTGCCAAATAGATTCAACCTTTTACCCTTATGGGCTTCCCTTCTGGCTCATCTGGTAAAGAATCCACCTGCAATGTGGGAGACCTGGGTTTGATCCCTGGATTGGGAAGATTCCCTGGATAAGGGAAAGGCTACCCATCCAGTATTCTGGCCTGGAGAATTGCATGGACTGTATAGTCTATGGGGTCGCAAAGAGTCAGACACAATTGAGTGACTTTCACTTTCACTTTTACCCTTGTAAAATCAGTTTGTCTTATGGATATAGATTGAACTGAGGGGAAATTTGTCTGACATCAGCATTAAGACTCACAAACAGGTAAGTCTTTGATGTATGTTGCATGCTACATGTACCTACAGTGCTAAATGGCCTATTCTATTTAAGTTTTTATGAAATACATATGAATGTTTTTCTAACACTATTTATTCCATGAGCCACAGAGTAATTTATACTAATAAAAGTCACTGTTTACTGCATGCTTATTTGCCAGAAACCCTGCTTTGACTCTACACACATCATCTCAGTTTCTCCTAAATAGTCCTCAAAAATAGAAGCATCTATTGCCCTTTTATAGATAAGGAATTAAGCCCCCGAAGAGTTTTAGCCACTTTACCAAGAACATATTGAAAGAAAAGGCAGATGTGAGACAGATTTGTGTGATATACACAGGCTTGAAATATATTAAAACTTTCACTCTCACAGAGTCAGAAATGTTTTCATTTTATTTTTTCTAAGCATAGTGAGGAATGTGTACCAAATGAAAGACACTGTTCTAGGTACTAGGAATACAGAGTCAAACAGCAAACTTTTGTGCTCAGGATATCCACAGTCAAGTAGCTAACTCTGTGGACAAAAACAAGACGATGATAAGTTGCTTGATATTGGCATTCTATTGCCTTGAAATTTATTTCAGGACACCAAAATTCTAAACCGAATTTGAAAAGCCCTAAATCAGACTAAAATGAACAGACTGAAAGAATATAAGTGAAAGATGCTCTGATCTGAATCTCTGCAGAAAAGTTGAGGCAGAACCAATACAACATTGTAAAGCAATTATCCTCCATAAGTTATAAGGATTGTCTGTAAAGAACAGGTAAATATGTTCAATATATTATAATAATTTATAATGGAAAATAACCTGAAAAAATATATAACTGAATCACTTTGCTGTCCAACTGAAAATAACACCATATTGTAAATAACTTTACTTCAAGTTAAAAAAAAAAAGTTGAGCCTGAATACATAGTTTGAAACACTTGGTTGCACCTCTGTTCACCAGTTACTGATATAAAAAGTTGGACAACAATGAGATACCACTGTGCATCTATTAGAGTGATCAAATCCAAACCACTAATAGCATTAAATGCTGGTAAAAAGAAAATCGCATTGCTGGTGAGAATGCAAAATGGTACAGGCACTTTGTAACACACTCTGATACTTTCTTACAAAACTAAACATACTTTTACTATATGATTTAGCAATCATGCTGCTGCTGCTGCTGCTAAGTCTCTTCAGTCATGTCCGACTCTTTGCGACCCCATGGACTGCAGCCTACCAGGCTCCTCTGTCTGTGGGATCTTCCAGGCAAGAGTCAATCATATTTCTTGGTATTTACCCAAAGGAGCTGAAAGCTTATGTCTTATGCACATGGATGTTTACAGCAGATTCATTAATAATTTCCAAAAATTGGGAGTAACAAAGATGTCCTTCAGTAGGTGAATGGATAAACAAACTGCGATACATCCAGACAGAGTAATTTTTTTTGTACTAAAAAGAGACGAGCTGTTAAAACATGAAAAGACTTGGAGGAAATTTCAATGCATATTACTAGGAGAAAGAAGCCAATCTAAAAAGGTACATACTGTACAATTCCAACAATATGACATTCTGAAAAATATAAACTTATAGAGACAGTGAAAAGATCAGTGGTTGCCAAGGTTTGGAGGGAGGGAGAGATGAATATGTGGAGCATATAGAATGTTTAGGGCAGTGAAACTACTTGGTATGATGCTGTAGTGGTGGATACAAGTAATTATACATTTGTTAAAACCCATGGAAGTCACAACACCAGGAATTAATCCTAATGCAAACAATAGACTTTCAGTGATTAACAGAGTGTCGATGTAGGTTCATTGATGCAACACATGTACCACTCTATTGAGATATGCTGATGATGGGGGATGCTATACATATATGGGAGCTGGGGTATATATGTATAACCTCCCCTGTTGACAACATATTTCAATAGAGTGGTACATGTGTTACATTAATGAACTTCAGTTCAGTTCAGTTGCTCAGTCGTGTACGACTCTTTGTGACCCCATGAATCGCAGCACGCCAGGCCTCCCTGTCCATCGCCAACTCCCGGAGTTCACTCAGACTCACGTCCATCGAGTCAGTGATGCCATCCAGCCATCTCATCCTCGGTCGTCCCCTTCTCCTCTTGCCCCCAATCCCTCCCAGCATCAAAGTTTTTTTCCAGTGTCAACTCTTCACATGAGGTGGCCAAAGTACTGGAGTTTCAGCTTTAGCATCATTCCTTCCAAAGAACACTGACTTTATTATATAAAATCTCTGTACCCACTGCTCAATTTTGCTATGAACCTAGTACTGTGCTAAAAAAAAAAATAGACCATTTAAGAAAATAAGTAAAAATAAATGTAATGGAAACAGTGTCTTATAGCAGTTAAGGAATAGGCTAGGAATAGAATTTGAATCTCATATTCACTACCTATTGGTGCTAGGACTTTGAAAACTTACTTACCATCTTTGGGCCATCAGTTTTTTTTCTTTAATTGGAGAAAAATAATTACTAGCTCAGAGGATAGTCAGAAAGATTAAATGAGATAATATATAGTAGAAGGCTTTTGTATTTCCCTGCTCAATATCCATTCTCTTTCCTGCTGTTAAGAGCAATCTGTTCCATTGTGGACAGTTCTCCCCAGCATTCAACCGTGGTTCACATAAAAGTGAATATTTCTTTAGGTATAACAATTGGTTTTTGCTAGAAACCAAGCAAATCATTCATATTAAGTAGGTCAAGGTTAAATATACCACTCAAGATGGAGCAATAAGTACAGTTATAGAACTTCCACTGGAACTACTGGGAAAAAGGAGCTTTTTTTTTTTTTTTGAGTTGCTAATTGTTACCATAAATGTGGTAGAATATAAACAATAAGTTACTAGTGGCCATCTACACTATATAGAAANATATCTAAATGCCCAGGAAGAGGATATTGTTTAGATAAACTATGCTACATACATATAATAGAATATCCTACAGCCATTAACATGGCCCTCAAGACACTAAATAAATTTTAAAATTATCAATATATAAAAAGCAGAAAAGAAAATTGAGAAACTTTTCACATATATTATGCCATAAGCTTTAAATTACAGTCTATACAGTTGTCTATAGACAACTGTTTCAATTGTCTATACAGTTGAAAATCAACATTGAGCATTCTGATGATTTCTAGTTTACATGGCAAGCATATCTTTAATATACTTATATCCTTGATGAATGAAGTGTTTATGATCACAATGATAGTGATTTTGGTTGTGAGGGGCACTGAAGAAGAAACAGGAATAAAATCTCAACAAATATATTTAAAGACAACACTATTAGTTCAAGCTCTCTTTTCTTCCAGTTTAAAGATCTGGAGGTATTGATACTTGAAGCATGAACAGAAAGAGAAACAGGAAAGAAGACAGGAATGATGAGAAATATGCTGTCCCCGTTTTCTCTTTCCCCTAAAGAAACAGAAAGGCTGAACACACATCTTTCCTAGTGCAGGTATTCAAACTTGTTTCTGTTCATTTAGATAAGTAACTATGAGGATGATAATCATTGGGCTTATGGAATTGTGAGCCTGAAGTTTCCACTGTGAGAATGTTGGAAAAAAAAAAAGAGTATTAATACAGATGTTCTTTAACAGATGAATGGATTAAGAAGTTGTGGTTCATATATACAATGGAGTATTATTCAGCCATAAAAAAGGAATGAACTTGAATCAGTTCCAGTGAGGTGAATGAACCTAGAGACTGTTACACAGAGTGAAGTCAGAGAAAAACAAATATTGTATAATAATGCATACATATAGAAGCTAGAAAAGTGGCACTGATGAACCCATTTGCAGGGCAAGAATAGAGATGCAGACACAGAAAACAGACTTCTGGACAGAGCAGGGGAGAGGGAGGGTGGGAAGAAAGTAGCAGTGAAACATGTACGTTACCATATATAAAATAGCTAGTTGGAAGCTGCTGTATAACACAGGGAGCTCAACCTGGTGCTCTGTAACAACCTAGAGGGGTGGGATGGAGAGCAAGGGGAGAAGGTTCAAGAGGCAATGGATATATGTATCCTTATAGCTGATTCCTGCTGCTGTATGGCAGAAACCAACACGGCACTGTAAAGCAAGTATCCTATAATTATTTTTTTAATGTAAAGGTAAAAAAATATTTTAAAAAGAGTATTAATATTCTCTGAGATGCTTTTGTTGTCATAAAATCACAACCAACAGAATGAGGCATGATACTTCTTTCAGTTTCCTGCACTAGAACTGTAATTTGCCATTAAACAGCCATTCACACATTGTTCATATGGTGGTAACAAAAGGAATGTGTTGTGACTTTACCTTTCATCTGTATTTACTTTTCATCAATATTCATCCTGCATCAGAAATCTGTAAGTATTCAATAAATTAAGCTCCGATACAATCAGGTAATTTCCTTCCTTTTAAGAAAATTTTTTTCCAGTGGTAATGAATGGATGTGAGAGTTGGACTATAAAGAAAGCTGAGTGCCGAAGAATTGATGCTTTTGAACCATGGTGTTGGAGAAGACTCTTGAGAATCCCTTGGACTGCAAGGAGATCCAACCNAATGAAGTGTTTATGATCACAATGATAGTGATTTTGGTTGTGAGGGGCACTGAAGAAGAAACAGGAATAAAATCTCAACAAATATATTTAAAGACAACACTATTAGTTCAAGCTCTCTTTTCTTCCAGTTTAAAGATCTGGAGGTATTTATACTTGAAGCATGAATAGAAAGAGAAACAGGAAAGAAGACAGGAATGATGAGAAATATGCTGTCCCCGTTTTCTCTTTCCCCTAAAGAAACAGAAAGGCTGAACACACATCTTTTCTAGTGCAGATATTCAAACTTGTTTCTGTTCATTTAGATAAGTAACTATGAGGATGATAATCATTGGGCTTATGGAATTGTGAGCCTGAAGTTTCCACTGTGAGAATGTTGAAAAAAAAAAAGAGTATTAATACAGATGTTCTTTAACAGATGAATGGATTAAGTTGTGGTTCATATATACAATGGAGTATTATACAGCCATAAAAAAGGAATGAACTTGAATCAGTTCTAGTGAGGTGAATGAACCTAGAGACTGTTACACAGAGTGAAGTCAGAGAAAAACAATTATTGTATAATAATGCATACATACAGAAGCTAGAAAAGTGGCACTGATGAACCCATTTTCAGGGCAAGAATAGAGATGCAGACACAGAAAACAGACTTCTGGACAGAGCAGGGGAGAGGAAGGGTGGGAAGAAAGTAGCAGTGAAACATGTACGTTACCATATATAAAATAGCTAGTTGGAAGCTGCTGTATAACACAGGGAGCTCAACCTGGTGCTCTGTAACAACCTAGAGGGGTGGGATGGAGAGCAAGGGGAGAAGGTTCAAGAGGCAATGGATATATGTATCCTTATAGCTGATTCCTGCTGCTGTATGGCAGAAACCAACACGGCACTGTAAAGCAAGTATCCTATAATTATTTTTTTAATGTAAAGGTAAAAAAATATTATAAAAAGAGTATTAATATTCTCTGAGATGCTTTTGTTGTCATAAAATCACAACCAACAGAATGAGGCATGATACTTCTTTCAGTTTCCTGCACTAGAACTGTAATTTGCCATTAAACAGCCATTCACACATTGTTCATATGGTGGTAACAAAAGGAATGTGTTGTGACTTTACCTTTCATCTGTATTTACTTTTCATCAATATTCATCCTGCATCAGAAATCTGTAAGTATTCAATAAATTAAGCTCCGATACAATCAGGTAATTTCCTTCCTTTTAAGAAAATTTTTTTCCAGTGGTAATGAATGGATGTGAGAGTTGGACTATAAAGAAAGTTGAGCGCCGAAGAATTGATGCTTTTGAACCATGGTGTTGGAGAAGACTCTTGAGAGTCCCTTGGACTGCAGGGAGATCCAACCAGTTCATCCTAAAGGAGATCAGTCCTGGGTGTTCTTTGGAAGGACTGATGTTGAGGCTGAAACTCCAATACTTTGGCCACCTGATGTGAAGACCTGACTCATTGGAAAAGACCCTGATCCTGGGAAAGACTGAGGGCAGGAGGAGAAGCTGACAACAGAGGATGAGATGGTTGGATAACATCATAAACTCAATGGACATGGGTTTGGGTGAACTCCAGGAGTTGGTGATGGACAGGGAGGCCTGGCATGCTGTGGTTCATGCGGTTGCAAAGAGTCGGATACATACGACTGAGCGACTGAACTGAACAAAATTTTACAGTTGTCTCTATTAATATTTCAAAGTTCACCTCAAGATTTTTTGACCTAGGGTCTTTTGAAAAAAATCTTCAACATTGTGAAAACTTTATCCTGGATGTGCATATGTGTTATTTCTATATTATTACCTGTCATATCATTTTATGTGTTCATTACATAAGTTTTGACTGTCTTCATAACTCCTGTGATGTGTCATATATAAAATAATGACTGCCTTGATATGGTCATTTAAATTTAGATTTATAAAGTGTCACTTTCAAGTCATATTAGTGTCCAGATTCCTATCACATTTAAACACTTGATTCCATGACAGTAAACAAAATTCATTCTTCTGTGAAGTTGCAGCCTACCTTCCCATAAAGTCCTGAAATAGCCTAGGTATCCACTACCACTGCACCTCAAAAGTCAAAAAAATAAGCTTACCTATCATTGAATCATTTATTACTTTATCCCTTTTCACTTTACCAGTAGCAAAACTTTTAGATGAATAAAATCAGTTACTCTGGTTCTTGTCCATAAATAATAGCTATCTTTATTCTATCACTTGAGCTTCTAAAGCAGCATATACTTTGGGCAGAACTAAAAGAAAAACTCTGAAAATTAATAATGGTGTAGTGTAGTTTTCACACCAAAACTGCGAGCCTTTTTGAAAGTCATGACTCTGGCATAAATATTTTTACATTTCTGGCATCCAGTTAATAAAACTAGTTTTATTAAATTCAGCAGTCAAATAAATAGCAATATCCCCATCTATTCTGTAGCTATAGGATGCATTCAGGACCATGGGCAACACACAGTTAAGTCCTTAATTATGACTTCAGCATACTACAAATTAGCTGTGAAAATGTAAGGCTTATCCTCTCTTTTTATATACAATGAAAGGAATTTCCACATTCATATTATTAAGGCAGTGTAACATTTGATGTTTGAAAAGTATTGTCATTACTTGTCAGATGTCTTTTTTCTCTACAAATATGTAAGATTCACAACTGCAAGGACATTATCATGTTTCTTACTGTCTGTTCGTTGCTCAGCCAATAGTCTGAGACATAGCAAGTTTTCAAATAAATGATCCATGAAGTGAAACTCTCCTTATTCAGCACAACAGGAAAAAACCACCACCAACAAACATGTTAATATTTGTTCATTAAAAAAAGCCAGTAATGGGACTTTGAAAAAGTAACAAGTAGTCAGCTTCATTCAAATTAAAGTTCAACAAAGAACTCATAAATTCTACATAACCAACAATCTACTGGGCTCTTAATTAATAAATTCAGTGAAAGCATTCTGTATAACTAAAATGCTTCTAAAGAAGAACATTAAAAATACATGTTCTCTAAGATTTATATCTGTAGATAGAGTAAAAACATATTATTCAGAGACTGTGACAGTACAAATAGAAGGAGATAAGTAAGATGCATGTTTAACTCTCCACATGGTGCAGGAATGGGGGAGAGATTTATGTGCTGGCAGACTCCACTCATGCCATTGGCATGCATCATTGCAAAATGACTGCAACTATAAAATAGGTATTGATGACTAGAACAACTTGGTGTATTTCAACCTAAGGTGGAAAAAAAAATGTTGTCACATATCTCTGAACACCCAAGGCAGGGAACAGTCTGGCTAAAGCCTAGCTGACTAAAAACATAGCTAAAGATTGGCGATAACTTGAGCATTAACTAGTCACCCTGCACTGAGTTCACAGTTACTGCATATTGAATCTTAGTCCTTTGCATCAGGAAAATAAAAAGATATTAATATATGGTATTTTTCTATTAATATTCATGGTATTATTTAACTCTGACCTACAGAGTTTTAAAGCAGATCTAAGCAACCAACTATAGAATGGTTTTTTTCTGATATAGAATCTGTGTGATCTGGGATGATGGGGAGATTGATAGTCTGATTACCTTCTAGACAGTGCCTTCTAGAATCTCTACAGACTCTGATGAAATATGACTTTGGAAAAGCTGACTGTAGCAATTCTAGATGAGTGTACTCACCAGGTATTCTCCTTTCAACACACAAAAATATAATTCTCTCCTGCAAAACTATGTTCCGTTTTACAAACTGTGTAAGGTGTTCTTTTGATAAAGTAAATATATTATCTATATAGAATAGTCTCTGGTTGGAAAAAAAACAATCAGCTAGCCATTTACCGACACAATGTTAAGCAACAAGTTTCATTTTTTTTCTTTGCTGAGATATTTATACAAATCCCAAACAGTATTTTATTTTATTTTTTTTTA
>SJYW01037013.1:63510-77202 GCA_006410735.1 Raphicerus campestris
TCCCGTACACCAGCCCCAAGCATCCTGTATTCTGCATTGAACATAGACTGGCGCTTCATTTCTTATATGATAGTATACATGTTTCAGTGTCATTCTCCCAAATCATCCCACCCTCTCCCTCTCCCCCAGATGTCAAAAGTCCGTTCTATACTTTTGTGTCTCCTATATTGTCTCACTTACAGGGTCATCATTACTATCTTCCTAAATTCCATATATATGTGTCAGTATACTGTATTGGTGTTTATTTTTAAAAAATCAGTTAAATCCAAACCAATTACCAGTCAGACCATATGAAACAGATTTAAGTGTCCAAATAACCTATACTACCATCAGATTTTTGTTCCAAACAGACCACTGTGTAAAAATACTGCTGGAATTAACCAGTTGACTCAAACTCCAGTTGACAGAAACTACATTAGTCATTGTTTCCACATATAGTACTAATTTGGGACAAAATGAGCATTAGTTCATACAAGGAGAAAATAAAGAAAGGCCCCCACTTCTTTCACTAACCAGTGACTTCATTGGTCTGTTTTCAGAGCCAACATTTCATTTCCTGCCATTAAGGCATATTTTTAAGGCAGCAGGATGGCATCCAAAAAAAAGGAGCCTACAAGTAGCAGACAGGGGAGTTAATGATTAAAATACTGGGCTTTGAAGTTAACCAAATTAGTATCTGAATTTTTCTACTTTATCTCTGGGTTCATTTAGACCCTAGGCTTTCATTTCTGCATCTGTAAACTGGATAGTGATAGTATCTAACTCCTAAATTGTGAGTATTACAAGAGATAGTATATAAAAAATGTAATTTCACATAGTACATAACACACAATAAAACTCAAAAGTGATACCTCTTCATCTTAGCATTGCTACTGGCAAAGAACCTACCTGCCAGTGCAAGAGACACAAGAGATACAAGTTGGGTCCCTGGGTCAGGAAGATCCCCTGGAGGACAGCATGACAACCTACTCTAGTGTTCTCACCTGGAGACTCCCCATGGAAAGCCTGGTGGGCTGCACTCCATAGGGTCGCAAAGAGTTGAACACGAATGAAGTGACTTAGCACACACACAGTCTTAGTAGACTCAGCTATGCCACTAACCAGCAATGTGATTTCTGCAGGTTGATAACAATAGTAGGTTAATACATTCTTATTTGTGGCCAGTCTATATTAAAATTTTTGTCTGAATTAAAATAAAATTGAATTTGCAGTATCAGCACAATTCTTCTCCTTGTTCAGATGGAGAAAAATCAAGGCTCAGAGAGGTCAACTAATTGAATCTAGGTGAAGGATCAGGTTTGACTGACATTAAACATTATATGTTAGGGCCTATGAATTCATCCCCATGCTTCCCACTTATCTAAATAGAAATAGCAGGGGAAAATGAGTTCTGTTTATAAGATAAACAGGAAGGAGAAGGAAACTGAAACTTTATTCTCTATGTGTTTAATATGGTGCTAATTGTTTTACCTGTGCAGTCCAATTAATTCTATCTAAATTCTTTAGAAACCATTACATTTATTTTAAATGATAAGACAGCGTTCCCATCTACTTCAAGAAAACAGGTACTGATAACAGAATTAAGAGCTGCTGAAAACTCTCATGAAGTCTTTTTCCTATGAATTTAATGCTTAATATTTCCATCATTTTTAGTACTTTTACATGTATATACCCCAAATAATAAAAGCGATATTTAGTGTATTTCACTTCATATATGGCACTGTACTTCATGTGTTCATTTTTTCACTGAAACATATAATAGTTATTCATTTGATATTCATAGCTCTAACTCCTTCAATTTCACCACTGTACCTTTCTCAGTTTTAATGAAACATGACATTTTATTTATCTATTCAATTTTAAGAAAACACCACAGTTCATTTAACTGTTTTTTCCTTATTGAGACTTCTCTCACCACTACTACTCATAAGTTCTTCTCTTTATATTTTCTATATATTACATAAGGGCCTCTGTATACCTTTGCAGGACTTTCTCTAGGACCTGTACCTAGGAACTGAATTGCTTTATAGGCAATGTATGTTTTTAACTAGTCTGTTTACTGCAAAATGTTTCACTTCTTCAACCTTTCTTTTCTGGGTATTGTCAAATTATTCTCCAGAACATGTACGCTGATGTATAAGAGTTTCAAAAATACTCAATGGAATTATCAAACATCAACATGTTTGTGAATCTGTTGAGTGTACAATAGAATTTAATTAAATTTCAATATCATTTCATTTATTACTAGTGAGGTGGACTACATTTGCTCATATTTATTTGGGATCCAAGTTTTTTCCTCCTCTACATTTCTTTGTTAACATTTGTTCTTCTTGTAATCAAGCTATCGTATTTTTCTTATCAATATGTTGATGCCATTTTTATTCTGGGCATTTATTATTTGTATTGGTAATATCTTCTCCCAGTCTTTGAATTTTTTAATTTTAATTACTTTTTGTTTAATATACTTTTTGATGAGACTATTTAAATTTATAAACATATTTCATGGTTTGAACTTATTATGTCTATGTTAAAGTCATTTCCTGCCTAGAAGTCATAAAGATTGTCTCCCATATCATCTCGCTGAAAATACAAAAGTATGATACTCATACTTAAGTCTTTAGTTCACACAGAAATCATTGGGGGATATAATATGAGCTATTATACTCATATACTATATAATATGAGCTATATTACTTATTTCCACATGAATTTTAAATTATGATATCACCAGTTTACACATGACTATCCTCAGAGCAAACATATGGGGTGGATACTAATATAATTCCAAATTAACTGACATAGAAAGAAACTTAAAGGTTCAGTGACCCAGCCAATATCCACAGTTAGTGAATGTTGGGGGCAGGATGTATACCCAGGAAGTATGCGTGGATGGGCTTCAGGGCCCATGCATAATGTAATAATATATGTCTGAGCCAAGATTTCTACAACAAAGGGAATAGAAGCTTAATATGAACTGAAAAAAACACCAAAAAAATGAAACTCCCCATTTCTCAATGGAGCTGTGGGGTAATGCTTTCCATTTTAGTGCCTCTTTCTTTCTTTTTTTTTTTTTTTTTTCTTATACTCAGGCTGTTTTGTGTTTGGTGAGATTAGACAGTCAAAAGCAATGAATCCAATTAATTAAGTCAATTGATAAAGCAGTTAACTAATCTATTATCTGTAACAAGTGGTCCACTGGAAAATTCCATTAATCAATTGATTCAATTAAGGACTAATTAATGATAGGTTCTGATGATGTTTTAATGTATCTGGCTGATGCTTGCACTCATTCACTTGTAGTTAAAGACAGACCTAACTGGATAAATACAAATCAGTGTGTTAGCTGGGAAGAGTGAGTACCCTGAATGTTATGGATCATAGTTTGTGTGCATGCTCAGCTGCTAAGTCATGTCTGACTCTTTGCGCATCTATAGCCTGCCAAGCTCCGCTGTCCATGGGATTTTCAAGGCAAGAATACTGGAGTGGGTGGCCATTTCTTTCTCCAGAGAATCTTCCCAAACCAGGGGTCAAAGCTAAGTCTCTTCTGTCTCCTGCATTGGCAGGCAAATTCTCTACCACTGAGCCACATGCGAAGCCTCTCATGGGTCGTAGTAGAGAGGCATTTATGTTGGGTGAGGTGGAAGGGTAGTGGAAGGAATTTTCAGACAAGTCTTCCTGAAGTAGATGTTTTGTGTGATTATGTGATAAGGAAAAATTCATCAGACAGACTGGAGTTCAATAACAAGCAGAGGAAAGAGCAGCAGCAAAGACATATAGATGATAATCAGCAAAAAGTATTTCTGGGACATCATTAAACTTTCAGTGTTGCCAAATTGCTAAAAATATAAGTGTGGGTTCAAGGTGAGACCAGAGTAGTAAGCAAGAGCCAAATGTAGGAGAACATCATATTTGTCATGACAAGGACACCACACTTTATCCCAAGGCCAATGAGAAACATCACTGCATGATGTAAACAGAAGGGTGGTTTTTATCAGATAGGCAGCCTAGAGAGTAACTGGGAGGCTGTTGNGCTATGGTTTTTCCAGTAGTCATGTATGGATGTCAGAGTTGGATCATAAAGAAAGCTGAGCACCAAAGAATTGATGCTTTTGAACTTTGGCATTGGAGAAGACTCTTGAGAGTCCCTTGGACTACAAGAAATTCCAACCAGTCCATCCTAAAGGAAATAAGTCCTAAATATTCTTTGGAAGGACTGATGTTGAAGCTGAAGCTCCAATACTTTGGCCACCTGATGTGAAGAAATGACTCATTAGAAAAGACCCTGACGCTGGGTAAGATTGAAGGCAGGAGGAGAAGGGGACAACAGAGGAAGAGACATTTGTATGGCATCACCAACTAGATGGACATGAGTTTGAGCAAGCTCCAGGAGCTGGTGATGGACAGGGAAGCCTGGCGTGCTGCAGTCCATGAGGTCACAAAGAGTTGGACATAACTGAAAAACTGAACTGATGTGTGTAGGGGAAGTCACATGAGCCTTAGCATCTTCATCCTTAAAACTGGTACCAGAATTATCGGGTGAGAAGTAAATGCCCCTGAGCACAATGCTACTTTCTTGTCTCCCTTCGTTTGTTTACTCCTCTAGGACCAGCATTTCCTCACCTGTTAAAGGGGAGTAAAGCACCTGCCCAGGCAGGTGGCTATGTGATTGGAGGAGGTAAGCTACTGAGAGTACCCAGCACAGCACTCAGCACCTGGAGAAGGCCATGGCAGGGGACACGGTAAGTCCATCTGTCCTTCCTCTATCTTGCCTCCAAATGGTTCCAACAAACTGCTGGGCAGTTAACCAAACTTAGTTAAGGTTCACAAAGAACTTGAATTTCAGGAAGGCCAGGCTCACTAATTCCCAGGAGGATGCCTGCTTTAGGGGAGGAGCTGGGGGTGGGTGGATGGCTGGAGCAGGTCACCCTCTGGACGAAGGAATTTGATTCTCTGGAGAGCTTCACATGTAAACCTCTGGGGTCAACCTGGGGCAGACCTGTCGGGTTTGGAGAGCTAGCGGGGGTGGTGCTAGGGGGGTCATTTGTCTTTGCCTCAGGAGATGGTGAACTCTGGGCCTCCGGAGCCATGGAATTGGGGACCGGGAGGGATGTCCCACCATCCTTCTGCTTTCTCTCACCCGGCTTCTAAGGAAATTCCATTGCATTGTATTTACAAGGCATCCCCAACTGTCAGCTTCCTTGAACACAATGTATTTAATAAAAAGCCATTAAGCCTTGTAAAGCTGTCAGAAATCTAAATGACACTTGTAATAAAATCTTGTCGGGTGACCCGTTCCGGTTAATCAGGTCCAGCGACATCATCACCCGCGGATCTGTCTGATACTCAGGGTGCTAGGTCTATTTAGACAGTTTTATGATCCACGCGGATTTGAGTTATTAAAATTGTACAGTTTTGCAAGGAATTTGGGATTTAATAAAGCAGCAGAGAAACTACAAAAGGAGCAATAACCTTCCCAAAGCCAGTCCTCCGGGTGCTGGGGGTGTGTGCTCTGGCTAGTCACAGACGTATCTGATGCCATGCACTCACAGGGGCGATTTTATTTATCTGTAATGTGTGTATCTGGCATCTGCAAGGCTAGAAAATATATTACATGGTACCCAATGACTTCAAGGTGGTGAATTGTGCTTAAATGTAAAGATTTATGGATTTATTCAATTACAAGAAGATATTACCACCGATTGCATATTGGCTCTATTAAACCTTTTTTTTTTTTTTTTTTTTTTGAAAATACAACCACTAGATTGTAAATATCTTTGCCCCTGCTTACCACCTGGGTAGTTTCTAGGGCACTAGGGCCTTTAAGGCACAACTTTACTTATCTTGAACTGCAAAAGTTGAGCTTCATGTAACCATCAGGATGAGACAGACAGACAGACACAGACAAGTCATATCCATCTGCTCAATAATCTATAAATTTAGACTAATGAGGCAGATATCAAAAAAATGTGTTGGGTGCATGGTGAATAAATCACACCTGGTCTCCTGGCATAAACTGGCACAGCGTTCCTGATATGGCAGTCAAATTATTCCATTTGTTTCTAAAGATATTTTAATCCCACATGACCTCAAACTTCCCATGAACCAGGGCCTGGACCCAAGGCCGCCCACGGCCTTTGCAATAAATCCGTTGTCTCCCTTCTCAGCCCTCAACCCAGGCCCATAGATCACCTCTCCCTGCATCTTGCTTCAATTACTCAATTAACTGCAGTAAAGTTCTTGTAGGTTTTGCAGATGTTGCTTTATTATCAAGGCCTCAGATGAACAGGAGAGTTCAGGAGCCGAGGTTATAGGAAGGTTGATGGGGGAAGGGCTGGGATGGGGCATAGGGGATATTCCCAGCAACCACTGGGGGCCGAAGGTCCAGAGAGGAATATTGCACCCCCTTCCCCCCTCCACCACTCTTCCCTGTGCTGTTAAATGCCCTTCACTGCTTGGGGGAATTGGTGATGCTATCTCACTGAGAAACTGCTTGAGAGAAGTAGGTATTCCACCTTCTGATGAGATAATGCTGTGATTAACAGATGCTTAATTGGGTCATTTATCAAGAACAGGACCTGCCCCCAAGTCAGTGGGCTAAGTAAATTATTACCCACCCTGCAGGTGTTGGACTGGCAGATCTATTACTCTTCTCGAAATGGTCTTCAGAAGATTTTATATGAAAAGATGATTTATTTCCAAAAGGAATTCTATTGTGCCGTTATTTATCCCGAATGTAGCCTGGTTCTGCCCAGCCCCTCTTCCTTCATGCACAAAAGAATATTGTTGAAAATTAGAATCACGGAGAGGGTCAGAGCCAGAAGGACTCTTGGAGATCACATACAACCTGGCCGTTTTACAGATGACAACACTGAGGTTTTTGCAGTCTGTATCAAATTACATAGCCAGTTAGCATATTGGCAAAGGTATTTCCCTCTCTTTTTTATTTTCTTTTTTAAAGAGTGGTTTCTCTAGCTGATGTTAATAGAATTCCTAGAAAGCAAGAATTTAACTGTGAACAAGACATGTTTATGCTTGAAAATAAGGTTTCTCAGCCTTGGCATTATGGACATTTTAGGGCAGATTGTTTTGTACTAGGGGCTGTCCTGAGTATTAGAAGATGTTTAGCAGCATCCTGACCTCTACCCACTAGCTGCCAGTGACATCCTCCCTCTTGGACAAGACAGTGTCTCCAGATATTGCAAATTCCTCTTGGAGGAATTTGTTGAGAACCACAACTTTAAACATTGTCATCATTAGCATCATTATGAAATTAATAATGTGAATACAAGCAGCTAACTTTTATTGAGTGCTAGGAATGGTTCAACACTTTTTATTCATTCTCTCATTTAACCCCCACACTAGCTTGATTATGTGGGTATTTGTATTAGCCCATTTCATGAGTGAGAAACTTTCAGCTCAGGGAGGTTAAGGTTTACCCAACTTCACACAGCTATAAGTGCCAGAGGTGGGGTGAGCCCTGAAGCTCCCATCCATACCACTGAATAAACAATAAAGCTGCTGAATGTGGATTCATTATTAAGTGATATAACTGAAAAAATTTGTTTCCTGTTATCCCTCATAATAAACTTCTCTTTGAAAGTCTGTTGGAATAATAAGTCATCTTGTTCCCACATTACAAGGAAAGCAAAATGTGGCTTGTCTGTGGATATGCTGTCTTCCCTATGGACGATGGCATAGTGTCCTTCTGGTATCTGGAGGAAGCATGATGCTTGTCCACGTCATGGATGAAGGCACCCATAGCTGTAAGCTCACAATGGAATTAGGAACATCTGAACAACTGTATTTCATGGAGCAGACCTCTTCGGCTATATCCAAAATTTCCAAAGAAGCTCAGCCTGCTCTTTTTCAATAGACTGAGTCAGATGGCTTCCCCAGACCTGGGAGATGTCTGATATCTGGGAAAAATTTCCCAGGTGAAAAATGATGAAGGCCATGGCTCTAAAGGTAGAATGGGTTTCATGATAGGAAATAAATTATATGTAAAACGGTGATGTGAGGTGAGATACCTGCATGGGGGATTTGTTATATCAATGTCAACAAGTGTGTCTGGGCGGCTCCGAGGACAGTATTTGGGAGTAAAATAAAAGAATGTCTTCGAGTGTAAACTTCCCCATCCCACCTGTAGCATCTGGCAATTGTTCCAGATTTTATGACTTAGTGCTTGGATTAATCTGATTTTTACCACTTTCATTTTCTTTTCATCAGGATTTCTTTATCTATTTATTTTATCCTGCTGTGAGCTGTATATGGATGTATGCATGTTTATATATGTGTGTGTTTGCACATATATGTGTGTGTACAGATATGTGTATCTATGTACACACCTATCTATAATGTATATGTGTATATATGTATATAGAGTCTTTGTGGTAAGTCATACCAAATCCTTCATAAAGAGGAAAGTATACATAGCAAAACTGTGACAACGTAACAGCTCCAATGACTAGGTTTCACTCTGGAGTTTTAGGGTCTGGAGATTACTGCAGATCACTATGAAATTTTGTGATTTTATCAGATTNGTGTGTTTGCACATATATGTGTGTGTATAGATATGTGTATCTATGTACACACCTATCTATAATGTATATGTGTATATATGTATATAGAGTCTTTGTGGTAAAGTCATACCAAATCCTTCATAAAGAGGAAAGTATGCATAACAAAACTGTGACAACGTAACAGCTCCAATGACTAGGTTTCACTCTGGAGTTTTAGGGTCTGGAGATTATTGCAGATCACTATGAAATTTTGTGATTTTATCAGATTATGACATTTTAATAATATTTTATGATATATATTTATCACATAATACATGATAAATACCACAATATGAAATTTACCCACCTTCCCATCAGCGCTTCCACAGGCTGCTGAGTGCTGTCGGCACCTGCTGTCAGAGCAGAGACCACGCCCCCCGTGACACCTCGAGTCAGACGCATGCTCCTGGACTGGCGGGCCTGCTGGACCCTTTATTTACTTACTTCCACCTGTTTTGTGTTTTTCATTCCAACAAGAGTCCTTTTCTGTCAAGAGAGCCCATGCATCTAAATGCTGCCAGCTCTAAAGCACTTTCTCAAGCTCAGGCTCTCTTGTCTGTTCTCGTCCTAATCGTTGACTGTACNGATAGTAATCCATCTGCCAAAACAGGAGACAAGAGTCAATCCCTGATCCCGGAAGATCCCACACGCCGTAGAGCAACTAAACCCTTGTATGCTAAACCATGGAGCCTGTGCTCTGGAGCCCAGGAGCCACAACAACTGGAGCCGGTGCACAATAGAGCCCATGCTCTGAAACCAGAGAAGCTACAACAGTGAGACGCCCACACACTGCAACTAGAGAGTAGCCCTGCTCGCTCCAAGAGAAAGCCCATGCAGCAGCGTACACCCAGCACAGCCCCTCCCCCTCACCAAAAGAAAGAAAGAAAGAAGTCCAACTAGAAGGGCTTCTCAAGAAGGAATCTGGGAGAAGAATATCCCAATTTCACTCTTTACCCTCCATCCAATATTCTGCCAGCTCCTACCTCTGTCAAATCCTGTAGGAGGCTGGAATGCAAGGGAGCTTCCTGGTGAGAAGCAACTGGATCAGCCTTGGCCTCAGAGGCACAGGGTGGGAGAGACTGGAGAGTGAGTCTGCAAGGGCTCAGAGTTCTGCCATCCACAAACACATAATAATGTGATTANTCAGCCTTGGCCTCAGAGGCACAGGGTGGGAGAGACTGGAGAGTGAGTCTGCAAGGGCTCAGAGTTCTGCCATCCACAAACACATAATAATGTGATTAAAATCTGTGTTAACAATACAAGTGCAATTCAACATGACATCCTGATCTCCTTCTAGTCAGATTCCTGCATCTTCTGAGAACCTGTCTCTATAGAAATTCTAGATCCAGCACTGTTGGTAATCACAACATTCAACACTGAAAGAGTTCACTGCATACATGCTTAGTCAGTTTTTATATTACAGTAACATAAGTCAAGGCTATGGTTTTTCCAATAGTCATGTATGGATGTGAGTGTTGGACTGTGAAGAAAGTTGAGTGCCGAAGAATTGATGCCTTTGAACTGTGGTGTTGGAGAAGACTCTTGAGAGTCCCATGGACTGCAAGGAGATCCAACCAGTCCATCCTAAAGGAGATCAGCCCTGGGATTTCTTTGGAAGGAATGATGCTAAAGCTGAAACTCCAGTACTTTGGCCACCTCATGCGAAGTATTGACTCGTTGAAAAAGACTCTGATGCCGGGAGGGATTTGGGGCAGGAGGAGAAGGGGACGACCAAGGATGAGACGGCTGGATGGCATCACCAACTTGATGGACGTGAGTTTGGGTGAACTCCGAGAGTTGGTGATGGACAGGGAGGCCTGGAGTACTGCAATTCATGGCGTCGCAAAGAGTCGGACATGACTGAGTGACTGAACTGAACTGAATATAAAAATACAATTTGTTTTCTTTCTTTTTATGACACACTTCTCTTCATATTCTTTTTTCTCACTATTCATTTATATACATATATATATATATATATATATTTTTTTTTTTTTTTTAATTTACAGATGAGGAACCTGGAGAAGGAAATGGCAGCCCATTCAGTATTCTTGCTTGGAGAATCCCATGGACAGAGGAACCTGACAATCCATGGGGTCACAAAGAGTCCAACATGACTCAGCAAAGCAACAAAAGACGAAACTGTAAGAAAGGAGAAGCTAATGAGGCAAGTTGGGGGANAGGGATGAGATGTGTATAAGAGACAGATCCCATGGACAGAGGAACCTGACAATCCATGGGGTCACAAAGAGTCCAACATGACTCAGCAAAACAACAAAAGACGAAACTGTAAGAAAGGAGAAGCTAATGAGGCAAGTTGGGGGAAACTAAAAAAGAGGGTGGGAATAACACTTGTCGAGATCTTAGATGCAGGAGCCCACCCCAGGTCTTCAGGTCCCAAAAGAGTAGTTACGTTTCGACTGCTTTGTAACTGGCAGTTCAGAGAAATTGCCTTGGAGGGGAAGAAAACTACTCTGGGGTTCGTACAATTTGATTTAATCCTAACTCTCAAGAGGACACTTAGGGTCTTGATACTTATATCCACTGTGAAGTTATCTTTCAAAACGGAAATAATGTTTTTACTTTGAGGAAGTGGCTATTTTGGGAGAAGACTGGTAAATAAAGATGAAGAGGTTGCTGCTAATTAAATTCTGAAAATATGGTAATTTTCCTTCACCTGAACAAATAATAGGCATTTTTAAAAATCCTGATTTACTACAAAAGGAGTATCATGCAAAGAAATAATAGATGCATATGATGTGGCATTTTCAAGATTATTGTCTCATGTTTGAAAGATTAGGGTCATCACAGATAATAAATATTACAAACAAGCCTATGAAGAAAAAGAGAATTATTAAGGTTGCAAACTAAGAAAATTAAAACTCTGAATTAAAGGAAATAAAACACTGGAGTCTCTCTTTCCCCCAGATAAATTAATTGTGTAATAAGAAAATTGGAGCAGGATATAATGTGCAATTAGGCAATAAGAGGAAAACAAGTAATTCTGGGCAGGGCGAGGGTGGTGCCGTGAAGCTGGACAAATAAACTGAAGGCTTACAGACCAAACAATTATAAGTAATTATGTGCAGGTTAAAGGTATTTTTTAAATGATATGCTTTGCACAAAAAATTAGCATACCACAATGATAAGGTATTTAGGCAACAGTTCTATTATAGAATAATCTCAAAATAAGAACCAAGCAGCTTAGTAACAAGTATGCCAAAGTGATAAGGTAAATGGAGCTTCAGGACTGGTTTAAAAGCAAAAATGTCTGTTTTGCATTTCTGTATGATTGGTAGCAGTTTCTGTTAGACCAGGATTAAAGTACCAACAGAATACTCATGACTTCCTTTACTGGTTAGGTATTAATTTCAGGAAATATTTTGTTTCCTACAACCCTTGTTTTCATTATCCTTTGTTAAACACAGCCACTAAATACATTCTCCCTATTTTTCCTGCTTGCTTAATCCCTGTGTTTCCACATAGATAAATCTCATATAATTAGCTGAAGCTTTGGAAAATAGTGTTGCCTGGTGCACATGAAATGAAGTTTTATAACATGCCAGCAGAAGTTACAACCTGTTGTGGGAATAGAAATGCTTTATTGGGAGTTTCTTGCCCATGGCTGTACATGAAATGAAGAGAGAACAGAGGAAATTATTCAGCTCTGAAAATCCTTCTTCAGCCAAAAAAAAAAAAGAATAAAATATTTTATTTTCCTTTACTTTCTTTGATGTCTTATACCTAAAATTATTTTTTGCTATGCTGTAACTATACCAATATGACTGATTATAAGAACTTTTTAGTTTAAAAATCAGACAAAATTTGCAGATCATCTTTGTCTCCTTAGGCTCTAGGATAGGGCTTGGCACTTACGAATAACTGTTTTATGAAAAATGAAAAAAGAAATGGTGTCAACTCTCTGAAAGCATTCAAAGATATTTTTTATTCTTCCTTTTAGATTCCAGTATCCCAATGCTGCACTTTTTATTGTAAAATTGGTCAGTGCATGGATTTACTGTCCTGTGACATAAGCTAAATTTCTGAGGAGAAGAATAACAAGCTTAAAGAATTAGGCAATAGTAACTGTGTGGTTAATTTCATGTGTCAACTTGACTGGAAAAGATGTGCCCAGATTAAACAGTATTTCTGCATGGCTCTATGAAAGTGTTTCCAAATGAGATTAGTATTTGAATCACTTGGCTCAGTAAAGTAGGTTGCCCTCTCCAACATGGGGAAGCATCATCTGATCTATTGAGGGCCTGAACACCATTGGCTCTTCTGGATCTCAGGCTTTCAGACTTTGGCTAAAATTACACATCTGCTTTCCTGGGTCTCCAGTTTGCAGATGGCTGAGATTATGGATCTTAGCTTTCATAACTGTAAAAGCCAATTGTTTAAGTAAATCTCTCAATCCCTCTCTTTCTCCAAAGATATATATGCGTGGGGTGAGAGATAACTATATACAGATAAAGATGTAAATATAAATAGATAGATATTAGATACAAAGTGATATCACTATAGATATACCATAATAACTATAATAGAGCTATTATATATGGGAAGGCATTAGCATTTCTCTCTCTCTCTCTCTCTCTCTATATATATATATATATATATTTCTTATATATATATATATAGTTGTTGATGTTGTTTTGTTTTTCTTTTCTACTCAGGTTTTCTGCTGAAAATTATACTGGATTTTATTTCTATGACATTGCCTTCTCATCTCTATGATTATTTTCTTGTCA
This sequence comes from Raphicerus campestris, assembly GCA_006410735.1. Lineage (NCBI taxonomy): Eukaryota > Metazoa > Chordata > Mammalia > Artiodactyla > Bovidae > Raphicerus > Raphicerus campestris. The sequence continues at coordinate 76,820 of SJYW01037013.1, forward strand.
ATTTTCTAATTTGATTGATAAGACATCTTCTCAATGTTGTTGAGGAAATACAGTGAATACTTTTCAAACATTCTTTGGCAAATCTATTTGAGAGTGAGGTAACTGTTGAGTTCTGAGTAACTGGTTGTGACTTTTGAGCCACAGCATCCCTTCACAGCAGAGGCAGACCCAGTGCCCAACTCTGACTCAGGATCCGGTCAGACTAGGCTTCAGCAGAGATGAACAGGATAGTAGGCAAGTCCACTTCCAGCCCTACGCAAAGAATGAGTGGTGTAAGGGAATTATGGGCGATACTTAGCAACCTAGGAAAATAGAAGAGGAATCCAAGCAGGTGTCTCTTATTGTCCCAGTATACCTAGAATCCATGTTAAAAAAAAAAAAAA
>SJYW01037013.1:119148-138881 GCA_006410735.1 Raphicerus campestris
AAAAAAGCTGTGCACCAAAGAACTGATGCTTTTGAACTGAGGTGCTGGAGAAGACTCTTCAGAGTCCCTTGGATTGCAAGGAGATCCAATCAGTCCATCCTAAGGGAGATCAGTCCTGGGTGTTCACTGGAAGGTCTGATATTGAAGCTGAAATTCCAATACTTTGGCCACCTGATGTGAAGAGCTGACTCATTTAAAAAGATACTGATGCTAGGAGGGATTGGGAGCAGTAGGAGAAGGGGACGACAGAGGATGAGATGGTTTGATGGCATCACCGGCTCAATGGACATGCTGCTGCTGCTGCTGCTAAGTTGTGTCAGTCATGTTTGACTCTGTGTGATCCCATAGATAGCATCCCACCAGGCTCCTCTGTTCCTGGGATTTTCCAGGAAAGAATACTGGAGAGTGTTGCCATTTCCTTCTCCAATGCATAAAAGTAAAAAGTGAAAGTGAAGTCGCTCAGTTGTGTTCAACTCTTCACGATCCCATGGACTGTAGCCAACCAGGCTCCTCCATCCATGGGATTTTCCAGGCAAGAGTACTGGAGTGGGTTGCCATTGCCTTCTCCACAATGGATATGAGTTTGGGTAAATTCTGGGAATTGGTGATGGACAGGGACGTCTGGCGTACTGCAGTCCATGGGGTCGCAAAGAGGTGAATCCGACTCAGCAACTGAACTGAACTGAATTGTGAGGTATGTGTATGTACGTGTGTGTGTGTATGTATATGGTTGAGTGTATTCAATCTTTAGAATCAAGTGTATATAGATTGCATAGAATATAATAGTGTACATATAAAAATATAATTTTATAATATACCATAAGAAAGAGGTCTGCATGCATTAGTTTAATGTATGTTACATGTTTCTATGATGATATGCCTGTATTTATCTACTGCATGCTTCTAAAAATTCAAAATACTTACATTTAATGTACTCACATTTGAAAACATTGGTGTCCCCTAAAATACATCTCTTGTCAGGGGAGACAACTTCCATAATATTTGCTTAAAATATGCTTCACTCTTGACTCACTTGGTAGTAGGAGATTTGGCACCTGTTATGGAATTAATAGGGTGTTCAGGCTTCTGACTTAGGGGAGGTCATCTGTCAACTCAATGGAAGGCTGATATTTATAATCAGCCCTGGATGCCTTGAAGTTTGTATTCAGAAGTATGAAATTCTGAGGTTTATAAACTCTGAGTCTGATGGAATTCAGTGCTCAAAGTGTGTAATCAATTTGAAAAAAAAATGTATACTACTACTAGTTTTATTTGATTTTTTTTTTTTTTTTGCAAACCACTTTCAATATCAGCTTATTTACTGAAAATTCCTGGAAGCAACAAAGTACCATCTGTTTCCTTATCAAATTTCACCCACACAATCACAGGCAAATACTGTTGTTGTTTTTTTTATTCATGAGGTTGCTTAGAAACAATGTAGTTATATTCACAGATGAGCTATGATTAAGACTCTGATGATGGACCCAGTGCAGGTAAAAAGTAAAAGAGAAAGAACTTGTCCAAATTCTAAAACAGACTGAAAACCAACTTTCAATCTAGAAACACATCCAAGAGCAAATTCCTCCAGGAAGTATCTCACACAGACACCTACATTTAGAAAGATGTATTCTTTGGTATATAACATCAATAGCCATGTAACCTGGTGGGTCCACTTCTTGTCAATTAGAAAATATAGCACTGGGCTGCCTTTACAGGTGATTTTTTTTTTCAAAAGCATGAGCAGGGTATAGTATGTTTTTTCAGCCTCAGAAGACTGAACTGACTATGAAGAGTGCCTCCAAAATGGACTTCTGAAGCTGAAAATGGTCAGAGCATCCCTCTGCCAGCCCACTAGGGGAAAGTCAATATTCCAATTCTATTAGTGTCAGTGGAAACAGAGAGGGATGTGAACAGACAGTGCACAGAGTGTCAGAACACATCCTGAGAGAAAGGTGGCCTCTTGAGGAAAAAAAAGTGGAAAAGAAAGGACAAAGCAAAAACAGTAATAACAACAGCAAAAAAACCACAGTGACTGCTATGACTGTTCAGTCAGAGAAAAATACCAGTCTGGAAAAAAAAATCAACTCAATGTGCCTTTTTTTTTGGTAGCATTATTTTGCCAAATTATTGATCAGACTAACCCATTTCATTTCAATGTCCAAGAAAATCTCTTGCAGCCTCCAAAATTGAAAAAAAATGTTTCATGCATAGTTCTAAAATTACGCTAGACCTATGTTGACATAAACTGTATTGTAAATATCTGGCACAGAATTAGAGTATCAGCAATAAACATTATGTTTAATTTGTTATGAAAGTTTGGATATATTACACTTCATCCTAAAATTCTGATTCAGATATAAACATCTCATTAACCAATTATGTCCTTTAAAACATTGGCTTTACATAGTTTAGTTATGCTTCCCCCACACCCTAAGTTTTGGAAATACCTGGGTTTCTATTTGAATTCATTTACTTTTAAAAGCCATTCTGGGCAACTACTAATATGCCTGATAGTATAACAGGTCTAGTATAACAGTATAACTGCTCAACAGTACAATTCTTATTAACCTTTCCATTTGCAAATGGGGAAACTGACACTACAGAGGTTACAAGTTTTCTCCACATTTGTTTAATTGCAAAATAGATGGCATTTTTACATTACACAACACTCCATTCATCAAGATGCTTAATAGCAAACAAAAGGGGGTCCTGTGCCTTTGAAAGTGTGAGGCTCTGGAGTTTCCAATTGAGTAGTATAAGCAGCGTGAGTCAATCAAAGTGGAAGGCAGTCAGCTCAAAGTTAAAATACATGCCCTAAGCTACATATTTCTGGAGAAGGAAATAGCAAGCCACTCTAGTATTCTTGCCTAGAGAAGCCCATAGCCAGAGGAGCATGGAGGGCTACAGTCCATGGGGTCACAAGGATTCGGACACGACTTAGTGACTAAACAACAAAAGCTACATACATATTCCAGGAGTATTCTGGACATGAGTTGTCAAGTTGAGTTGTAACCAGATCACAACTGGGCAATTAGATTCAAGGGTAACTGTGGTGTTGGAGAAGACTCTTGAGAGTCCCTTGGACTGCAAGGAGATCCAACCAGTCCATCCTAAAGGAAATCAGTCCTGGGTGTTCATTGGAAGGATTGATATAGAAGTTGAAACTCCAATACTTTGGCCACCTGATGCGAAGACCTGACTTAATGAAAAAGACCCTGATACTGGGAAAGATTGAGGGCAGGAGGAGAAGGGGATGACAGAAGATGAGATGGTTGGATGGCATCATCAACTCGATGGACATGGGTTTGGGTGGACTCCAGGAGCTTGTGATGGACAGGGAGGCCAGGCGTGCTGCAGTTCATGATGTCACAAAGAGTCAGATACAACTGAACAACTGAACTGAACTGAGTGGAAAGAAACAGACAAGAGGACTTTTGGTACCAGTCTAATCCTAATGGAGTGGCTCTAGATGCTGCTAACTCCTCTGTTCATACCTTCTGCAAGCTATTAAACAGGAGGATGAAAAAGCAGGGACATTAAGTCTTCACATACCAAAAGTCTGTATACAATAAAGTGTGTGTTTGGATTCGGCATTGTTGAATGTTCATCTCAAGTTTGCCTATATAAATAAGAACCTAGCAAATGTTCTCAGGAAGAGAATAAAGAAAGAATAAAACTTCAATATTATATTATTTAAAATGCTACCCTGACAACGAGCTTATCTCAGTTTTTATTATTTTCCTTTTTATCTGCTTCTGGTGGGCACAAGTGAGAGGGAAGAATCTGTTCTTTACCTACAGGCACTGCAGTTGGACATGCCAGCACTTGAACCACCTTTTATTTTGAATGTTTTAATTGTCAAAGAAATATAACATGTTTTGCTTTCCCAAAAGCATATCAAACTGTTAGGGCTGGACCAGTGCCATGACAGGTCCTACGGAACAGTAGCTCCAATTTCCTCAGAAAGGTAAGTTTCAGTTTCCCTGAAATTAGCTCAGCACACAAAAGCCAATCAATAGCCAGCCCAGGAAAATAAAATCAAGCCCAGGAAAAGAGAACCAATCAGGACCCGGGGCCAGCCCGGGAAATGGGTGACCAATCAGACCCAGAGACTCCCATTTTTCGAATTTTGCGCGTGAATTAACCAATCACCAAGTGTATACGCTTGAATTAACCAATCACCATCTGCCAGCTCTGCTATTGCAACAAAGAAGGAACAAATGTATAAATACCACTGTATTTTAGAGCTCAGAGTTCTTGTCAGATTCCACTGTGTTGGATGAGACCTGAGCCCTAGCTCGAGCTAGCAATAAAACCCCTTTGTGCTATTGCATTACCGTGGATATCTTATTCTCAGTTTTGGGGATCTGGACCCTGGGCATAACACAAACAAGAAGCATGGTCAAACGCATCCTGTAGCTTTATGCTTACCAAATCCCAGGGGTTGTTAGCAATGGAGCAGCAGGTGGCCTCTTCTTAATGTGTGTGTTATCCCTTCAATAGTCAAAAAGTGTGAAAGTGAAGTTGCTTAGTCGTGTCTGACTCTTTGCAACCCCATGGACTATAGCCTACCAGGTTCTTCCCTCCATGGGATTCTCCAGGCAAGACTACTGGATTGGGTTGACATTTCCAATAGTCAGAGATCCCCCCCAAAATAGGAAAGCCTAGCCCTTTGTAAACCTGTCATTATGATCTATAATGTCTAAAAGGATGTGAAAAGAGCTTTTATTATTATTATTATTAATTATTATTATTTCCTAAGAGAAAACCCAGTTGTACTTATCCTTGATTAAATAATATTCTGTGTCTCCTGAGGTATGCCTGAAGGTGACTCCCCTGGATCACATGTCAGTGTGGGGTTACATGTCACATTAGATGACACAGGGAGGATCCTCCACACCTTGGTCTTCCTTTCAACCTCATTTTTTTAGTCCCTCTGCCATTTCCTCCAAAGTCTTATTTTAATCTTCCTACCTCACCTTGTGTCTAATGCTCAAATTCTCATTAACACCTCCCACTCTTCAACGTGTAACAGGGAAGAACAGAATCTAACTCCATGTTGGATCTGTTTCTTTTACTTTAACCTTTGTTCTCTGTTGCTTTTGTTATTATAATTACTGAAAGGATGCTGTCCATAGCTCTAAGCATAGAAAAAGACCTGCCTGGGGGAACCCTGCTCCATGTACTTGAGTATTAAACTAAAGTGCCTTTGTCAGCTCACAGGGAGACATTCTGACACTGCCCACCTATGAATGGATGCAGAAAAGAAAAAAATATATATTATCACATCCTCTCCCCAGTACTGGCCAGGCCAGGAGATATTCCACAAGACTTACACCTTTTTGTTTAATGGCCTCATCTCCTCCCTCATCTGTTCTATAAAACATACTAGCATCCATATCCAGACAAGTTGATACTCCAGGACACTAGTCCACCATCTTCTTGGATGCCTCAATTTCCTTGCTTCAACATTTTGTCTCCCAATTATTGGTCTGTCATGTGATGAGTAGACTGAACTTGAGCATCTGAACAAGAGCATCTCCAAGACACACAAGTTCTTCCCTTGCTGGAAATGATTGGCTCTCACTCCTTTATAATAAATGAAGGGAGAAGAAAGAAGGATTGAGGAGGAGGAGGGACAAAGATTTCTATCCTACCTCTCATATCTTAACTCCTGGAGTTGCATCACTGTGAACTGTATGAGGCCCAGGGAGAAGGGGACAGGGTGTAGTGGGGGAGAGGGTGTCCAAAGTCAGCAGTTCGAACAAAGAGTCTGCTGCTCCAGCATGAAATCAGTTTGTCCTCCAGGATCAGAGCAGCAAAGTAAATCAAGAGTCATATGTAGTTATTCTTTTATGCATTAATGTATTCTTTCTTTAATATACTCATTCAACATATATTTATAAAGTGCCTACATTCTGCAAGATAACAAGCCAAGCAGAAGAGAAATAACAATGAACAAAGAACAAATGAGCAGAAGTAAAATGTTAAACAAACTGGAAAATCAACAAGCTTTTTAGATGCATTAGAAAAGTAAGGTCACAGGGCAAAGTGCTGCCCTAGAAGTTGGAGACAAAAAGAGACAGAGAATCACAAATTACCAGAGAACAAAAACTGCAAGCAGAAGAAACAGTATCTGGGTAGGAAAACCTGAGTTATAATCAATGGATTGCTACAGGCTCAATGTGGACAAGTCTGAGAGATTAAAAATTTTAGGGGGACCTAGTCACCCTGAGTTTTGTGAGTTTTTAACTCAGGGAGCTCTACCAAGTTCTCAGTGACTGGAGAAAAATCCCCTTCCACTTCCAGCAGAGGGAGGGAAAATAAGCCTTTTGCAATATATGAGAGCAATCTATTCCCCAAAAAAATGTGCCCTAAGGAGAAACTATTTCACCAGAGCCTGTTGTTCAGTCACTAAATTGTGTCTGACTCTGCAACCCCATGAACTGCAGCACACCAGATTTCCCTGTCTTTGAATATCTCCCAGAATTTGCTCAAACTCATGTCCATTGAGTAGGTGATGCCATCCAGCCATCTCATCGTCTGTCACCCCCTTCTCCTCCTGCTCTCAATCTTTTCCAGCATCAGGGTCTTTTCCAATGAGTCGACAGTTCCCATCAGATCCTAATCTGTGTGGGAGACATAGCTGGAAAATTAGGATGTGAAAGAGAATTACCCAGCCAGCTTCCTCTAGCTATCTGGTTCCACCCAAGAAAGGAAACACACACACACACACACACACACAGACAAAACAGAGAAGCACTGGTGAAGTTCACAGTCCAGGGTCCAAGACTCACCAAAGGACTAAGATGTAATCATAGGATCATAGAATATTTCCCCCTCAGCATTATCATTCTATTTTTCAAGGCCTATATATTACATGTTTTTTGTTTTGGTCTTTATCTAGTACATCATGTCTACCTTTCAACAACAACAATACAGGGCCTAAGATACAGTTCAAAGATACTCAACAGGATGGAGATCAAGATGACAGAGAAGGAGGACTCTAGGCTCACCTTCTCCCATGAACATATCAAAACTACAGCTATAGCACAGTTCTGTTGAAATTGACCTGGGGACTAGCAGGACTGTTCTACAACCAAACCTGTCAAGAAATCCCCACATGGAGTCTGAGAAGAAGGAAGAAGTAACATGTTGGGGACCCACACACCTGGCAGAGGATACAGAGGAAGAGGGGTAGATTACAGATGTGGAGGTCCTCCTAGGGAGCACAGGGTTCAAGTCACCTATTAGTCACTCTGGCCCTGGGGTCTGACACCAGGAAGACAATTCCTTCACTGGTTTGAACACCAGTGAAGTTACAGGAAGTTTGTAAGAAAACCAAACCATGCTCTTGAAGAGCTTTCCCAGCAGAAACTTGTTTGCTCCCAACTGGAGTTCAGAGGCAGCAGACTGAAAACTCCCTTAGCCTCTTCCCAGCTTGCAAGGACCACTCCATCCCCAAGTCCTCAGTGGGATCCTGCTTCAGCCTCTCTTGCTCCTGCACTGGTCCCCACTAAGGCGGAGACTGCCATTGCCAACAACAGAGAGCACGTGTAGAGGGAACAGAGCCCGCTCCAGTGCTAGCCTTGTCTNGTCACTAAATTGTGTCTGACTCTGCAACCCCATGAACTGCAGCACACCAGATTTCCCTGTCTTTGAATATCTCCCAGAATTTGCTCAAACTCATGTCCATTGAGTAGGTGATGCCATCCAGCCATCTCATCGTCTGTCACCCCCTTCTCCTCCTGCTCTCAATCTTTTCCAGCATCAGGGTCTTTTCCAATGAGTCGACAGTTCCCATCAGATCCTAATCTGTGTGGGAGACATAGCTGGAAAATTAGGATGTGAAAGAGAATTACCCAGCCAGCTTCCTCTAGCTATCTGGTTCCACCCAAGAAAGGAAACACACACACACACACACACACACAGACAAAACAGAGAAGCACTGGTGAAGTTCACAGTCCAGGGTCCAAGACTCACCAAAGGACTAAGATGTAATCATAGGATCATAGAATATTTCCCCCTCAGCATTATCATTCTATTTTTCAAGGCCTATATATTACATGTTTTTTGTTTTGGTCTTTATCTAGTACATCATGTCTACCTTTCAACAACAACAATACAGGGCCTAAGATACAGTTCAAAGATACTCAACAGGATGGAGATCAAGATGACAGAGAAGGAGGACTCTAGGCTCACCTTCTCCCATGAACATATCAAAACTACAGCTATAGCACAGTTCTGTTGAAATTGACCTGGGGACTAGCAGGACTGTTCTACAACCAAACCTGTCAAGAAATCCCCACATGGAGTCTGAGAAGAAGGAAGAAGTAACATGTTGGGGACCCACACACCTGGCAGAGGATACAGAGGAAGAGGGGTAGATTACAGATGTGGAGGTCCTCCTAGGGAGCACAGGGTTCAAGTCACCTATTAGTCACTCTGGCCCTGGGGTCTGACACCAGGAAGACAATTCCTTCACTGGTTTGAACACCAGTGAAGTTACAGGAAGTTTGTAAGAAAACCAAACCATGCTCTTGAAGAGCTTTCCCAGCAGAAACTTGTTTGCTCCCAACTGGAGTTCAGAGGCAGCAGACTGAAAACTCCCTTAGCCTCTTCCCAGCTTGCAAGGACCACTCCATCCCCAAGTCCTCAGTGGGATCCTGCTTCAGCCTCTCTTGCTCCTGCACTGGTCCCCACTAAGGCGGAGGCTGCCATTGCCAACAACAGAGAGCACGTGTAGAGGGAACAGAGCCCGCTCCAGTGCTAGCCTTGTCTCTGACCAGGGTGGAGGCAGTCAGAACCAGTGTATACATTGTCAGTGTATACACTCAGGAAGAAGCAATACTAGCTTAAGGGCAGAACCATCACTGCAGGCATGCATACCTGCACACACTTGGGAAGGAGCAAAATCAAGTCAGTGAAATGTCACCAATCTCTCTGGCCCCAACCCAGCTGCTAGCCAAGGCATGCACATCAGGGGCAAAAATGAAATCAGCACAGAAATACAGCCCCAAGCCCTCAGGCCCCAGTCCCTAAGTCCCCAAGGTAGAGACTGCCATCAAACCTGGGAGAAACCCAACTCCCTCGGTGCTCCTGTTTCAGCACCTTTGGCCCCAGCCCCACTCCTGAGAAAAACCTGTAGTCAGCTGAGCATAGGCAATACCCCATACAGTACCTAGCTCGGGCTCTAGCCCTTGCAACTCCAGCTCTACCTCCCGTAAGACAGTGGCTGCCAGCATACTTTGGGGGAAGATGTGGCACATGCTTACTTCAGATCTTGCTCTAGTCAGACTGCAGATGGATGGTTCCACACAAGAACATGTCTTCAAGCCTGAGAAAGGTAACTGTTAAACCAAACTTCATAGAGAGAGAGAAAATGAAACAAAATGAGAAGACAGAGGAATATATTCCAAATAAAAGAACAAGGGAAAAAATCTGAACCCTAATGATACACATATATAATTTTCCTGACAAAGAGTCCAAAGAAATAGTAATAAGAGTGCTAACTGAAGTTGGAAAAAGGATGGATGAATACAGCAAAGATTTTAATGAAGAACTAGAAAAATATAAAAAAGAACTAGTCAGAGCTAAAGAATAAAACAATTGAAATTAGAAATACATTAGAAAGAATTAACAGCAGGTCAGGTGATGTAGGAAAATGTGTACATGATCTTGAAGATATAATAATGGAAATTTCCCAATCAGAACCTCAAAAATGTATTTAAAAAAAATGAGATTAGTTTAGGGAGTTCTAAGATAAGATCACACATACTAACATTTGCATTAAAGGGGTCTCAGATAGAGAAGAGAGGAAGGAGTAGAGGTTCATGAAGGAAAAATAAAAGGAAAAAATGAAAGAGAAAGAAGTATAACAGAGATCAGAGAAATTTTTAAAAAATAAAAGGATATTATAAATAGTTATATGTCAAGAAACTGAGCAAACTAAAGAAATGGAAATTTTCTAGAAGTATATAATCATTCAAGATTAAATCAGGAAGAAAAAGATAATCTGAACAGACAAATTACTAGTACTGAATTTCCAAGACTGAATAACTTCACAGGGGAATCCCATCAAACACAGGACAATTATAAAGAAAAGTTAATACCTGTCCTTTTAAAGTATTCCAAAAAAACTTAAGAGGAGGGAACACTTTTCTTTATTAAATAATTTTATGAAGCCACTATTACACTAATACCAAAACCAGACAAAGACGTGAAAAAGAAGAAAAAATTACAGACCAATATCTCTGATGAATATAAATTTAAAAATCCTCAACAAAATAATAACACACTGAATTCTACCATTTATAAAAAGAATCATACACACCATGATCAAGTTGGATTTATTCCAGGGATATAAGGATGGTTCAATATCCACAAATCAATTAATATGATATATTACATTAACACAACAATGGATAAAATCACATGATCATCACTATAGGCATGGAAAAAACATCTGACAAAAGTCAATATCTATTCATACAGAATCTCTCTCAAAAAGTTTGTATATAGTGAACATATCTCAACATAATATAAGACATTAACACACAAAAAAGCAGTTAGCAGCATGTTCAATGGTGAAAAACTTGAAAGCAATGTGACCAAAAAGGGATTAATTCCCCCAATATACAAACATCTCATGACGCTCAAGATTAAAAAAAAAAAAAAACTACTAAAAACGTTCAAAAAATCTGAATAAACATTTTCCATAAGTACGTTTCCTAAGCTTGTGGTTGGCGGGGAAAGGGATAGTTAGGGAGTCTAGGAAAATCATGTACACACTGCTATATTCAAAATGGATAACCAGCAAGCACCTATTATATAGCACAGGGAACTCTATTCAATGTTATGTGCCAATCTGGATGCTAGAATAGATACATGTATATTTATGGCTGAGTCCCTTCACTGTTCACCTGAAACTACAACATTGTAACTGATTATACCACAATACAAAATAAAAAGTTTAAGTTTAGAAAAAAAAAATTCCAAAGAAGAGATACAGATGGACAACAGGCACATGAAATGATGGTCAACATCATTAATTATCAAGGAGATTCAAATCTAAATCACAATGAGATGTCACTTCACACCTGGCAAATGGCTATTATTAAAAGACAGAAAATAATAATGCTGACAAGTATGTGGAGAAAAAGAAATCTTAGTACACTGTTGCTGGTAATGTAAACTGGTACAGCCACTATGGAAAACAGCATAGAATTTCCTCAAAATTTTAAAATATAAATAGCGCTACCAATCACAACATTGTAAAGCAATTATCCTCCAATAAAAAACTAAAAATATAACTATCATATGACCCAGCAATTCCACTCCTGAGGATATATCTGAAGAAAATGAAAGTAACAATTAGAAATTATATATGTGCCACAGTAGTCACAGCAGCATTATTTACATAAGCCAAGACACAGAAGAATCTGAGTATCTATCAACAATTGAATATGAAGTGTTAAAAAAAGAAAGTATATATAGAGAGGTACAGTGACAAAAAATCCACCAGGAAATGCAATACAGGATATGCAAGAAATGCAGGTTCTATCTCTGGTTTGGGAAGATCCTTTGGAGTAGGAAACGACAAACCACTCCAGTATTCTTGCTGGAAAATTCCATGGACAGAGAACCTTGAGAGCTACAGTCCACAGGGTCACAAAGAGTCAACCATGAATGAGCACACACACATACCCAAACATACACAAACACTTTCCAAAACAGAAAGAATCAGGCGCAGATCAGTTTACTGGTGAATTCTGTCAAATACTAATAGAAGAAATTATACTAATTCTCTATAATATTTTTTAGAGGACAGAAGCAGAGGAAATACTCCCTACTTCATTCCACAAGGCTACCATTATCCCAGTACCAAAATCAGACAAAGACATTGCCAGAAAACTAAAGATCAACATTCCTTATAAATATATACACAAAATTCTAGAGAAAAAATTGCAAGTCATATCCAACAATGTATAAAAGAAATTATACACCACAAGCAAGAGGGATAATCCTAGCTATGAGAGGATGATTCAACACTCAAAAATCAATTAAAGTAACCCATCCTATTATCAGGCTAAATAAGAGTGATTATTCAGTCATATTAATAAACACAGAAAAAAGTATCTCACAATATCCAACATTATCCACTGCTGATAGGAATGCTGAGCAGATTAGAAATAGAGTGGATATTCTCAGTTTGATTAAAAAACAAACAACAAACCTTAGCTAAAATTACATTTAATGTTGAGAAACCTGAAGCACTCTCATTAAGATCAGGAAGNATTAGAAATAGAGTGGATATTCTCAGTTTGATTAAAAAACAAATAACAAACCTTAGCTAAAATTACATTTAATGTTGAGAAACCTGAAGCACTCTCATTAAGATCAGGAAGAAGATGAAGGTATCTACTCTCTCTACTCTTTTTCAACATTATACTAGTGCGATAATACAAAAAAAGAAATACAAGGTATACAGATCAAGAAGGCAGAAATAAAATTATCTTTGCTCACAGATGACATGATCATTTATGTGGCAAAATAAAGAATTAAAAAAACATGAAATTAGTAAGTGATTGCAGTAAAGGTTGCAGGTTAAGGTTTGAGGGACAACCGAGGATGAGATGGTTGGATGGCATCACTAACTCAATGAACATGGGTTTGGGTGGACTCCAAGAGTTGATGATGGACAGGGAGGCCTGGTGTGCTGTGGTTCATGGGGTTGCAAAGAGTCGGACGTGACTGAGAAACTGAACTGAACTAAACTAAGGTATGAAGTCAGTTCCTTTTCTATAATATATTCTAGTAATGAACAAGTTCATGCGGTTCTCAAGGCAGGAACACTGAAGTGGTTTGCCATTCCCTTCTCCAGTGGACCACATTCTGTCAGACCTCTCCACCATGACCCACCCGTCTTGAGTTGCCCTGCAGGCATGGNGATGGCATTCCAGGTCATTTAATAGAGCACAAAGAGTGGCAATTTCCCCTTCAGGGGCTTGAGGGGAAGGGCGTCCTTTTCACTCCACTTCCTTTCCCTCTCAGGGTGACAGCTGCTGCAGTCTCTTAGAATTGCCTGAAAAGGGGAGATTCACGTTTCTAACTCCCTACGTTTCTCACACGTCGCAGATCTACTGCAAAATGAGAATTCTGTCAGTGAACTCCTGACCTTGAATTTGCCGCAGAGCAGAAAGCATCTCTGGAGGATATCAACCCAGACAGAGCCGGGGGCCAACAGAACAAGGTAAGGGACAGCAAATCCCGAGGGGCTGGTTCATGAAACCGTGTAACAGGGTTTGATCTGCAAAGTCTTGGCAGAGCTACAAGAGCGTCTTGTGTTTAAAAAATAACACAAGTATTTTAGTTGTTCATATTTTTAAAAATTCTACAATTTCCTTAAAAAAAAAAAAGCTCCACTGTTGCTCTCCTATCACAAACTTAGGAAACTTTAGATACTAAATACAAGAAAACTCACCCCATCACCACCACCCGGAAGTTTTTCTGTGTTGCAACGGTTTCAGCTTTTTCTTTCTATGTCTTATGCATGCTCTCTCTTCATAAATTGGGATCTTGCATACATGGCATCTTGAAACTGACTTAACAATATAGGCACATCTTGGAGATATTGAGAGTTTGGTTCTTGATCATCATAATAAAGTGAATGTTGTAGAAGAACAAGCCGCATGAATTTTTTGGTTTCCCAATGCATAAAAGTTATGTTTACTACACTGCGGTCTACCGGGTGTGAAATAGTAGTATGTCTAGAAAACTATACAAACGTCAACTTAAAAATACTTTATTGCTAAAAAATCCTAATCATCATCTCACAACACAAGGTGGCCACAACCCTTCAATTTGTAAAAGAAAATAACCTTTCCAATATCTATGAAGCACAATAAAACAGTGAAATAAAGCAAAGTATGCCTATATATCATATTACTAAATATTTTTCTACACCATGATTTAAAGGCTATAAAATAATCTATAGTATAATTGGATTGTGATTAATTAATCATGCTCCTGTTGTTTGGCTATTTGGATATTATATCAGCTGGGACTGAATTTAGTTTCTTATAACCAAAAAACCCAAATAACAGCCTAACAAGACAGAGGTTTATTTCGCTCTTGTGTGAAAGAAGTCTGGAAAGTTGTGACAGCAGCTTCTCAAGCCATTAATGACCCAGGTTCCTTCTAGCTTTTCCTCCACCATCTGTCAGAATGACTACTAGAGCTCCAGCCATCACAGCCACAGTTTAGATGGAGGGAAGGAGAAAAGCAGAGGATAGGCGGGCACATGCCAGCCGAGTCTGCCCTCCTTTAAGGAGATTCCCTGAAGCTTACTTAATAACTGGTGGCCAAATTGGGTCGAAAAAGTCAGTCATCTGGCCACCTCCACCTGCAAGGAAGCTGAAAGCTGTTGTTTTCAAATCAGGTCTATTTCTGTCCCCAGTAAATTGGTTCCACAGGAAAGAAGAAAGGAGAGTGGATATAAGGGAAGCAATAGCAATTTCCGACCTGGAGGAGGTTTACATTTTTGCTACATAAATATAAACATGTGTTTGTGTGTATTTGCTTATTTCTTTATTTGACTGTGCCAGGCCTCAGCTGAGGCACACAGGATCTGTGATCTTAACTGAGGCGTGTGGATCTTTTAGCTGTGGCATGAGAACTCTTAGTTGCAGTAAGTGGGACCTAGTTCCCCGATCAGGGATCGGATCCAGCCCCCTGCATTGGGAGCACAGGGTCCTAGCCACTGGACCGCCAGGGAGGTCCTGCGGGACTTCATTTTGCTCTTTTGTAAGCTACACTATGATGAATATGATTGTGACAAAATCCTGAAGCCAATCCCTCATTATTTCATTAAGTTCATTCCTGGAAACTTCACACTCTACAAATTCCTGGATGGTTATAAGAAATTGTGTTTCCATATCTGCCCTTGGGAAGCATGGACTGGGCCACCTGTCCCACCAGGAGGTGGTGAGTCTCCCTTTGCTTCCTAATGTTACTTCCCCCACAGGGCCTCGAATTATATAGAGATATAGTAACATGGACCTAATTTACTTATATGTAAGTATATATTACATATAATTCCTAAGAGAAAGAAATGAAAAAAGGCAAAAAGGTATTGGAAGAGGCCTTACAAATAGCTGAGAAGAGAAGCTAAGGGCAAAGGAGAAAAGGAAAGATATACCCATTTGAATGTAGAATTTCAAAGAATAGCAAAGAATAGCAAGAAAGCCTTCCTAACTGATCAGTGCAAAGAAATAGAGGAAAACATTAGAATGGGAAAGTCTAGAGATCTCTTCAAGAAAATCAGAGATACCAAGGGAACATTTCATGCAAAGATGGGCTCAATAAAGGACAGAAATGGTATGGACCTAACAGAAGCAGAAGATATTAAGAAAAGGTGGTAAGAATACACAGAAGAACTATACAAAAAAGATATGCATGACCCAGATAACCACAATGGTGTGATCACTCACCTAGAGCCAGACATCCTGGCATGAAAAGTCAAGTGGGCCTTAGGAAGCATCACTACAAACAAAGCTGGTGGAGGTGATGGGATTCCAGCTGAGCTATTTCAAATCCTAAAAGATGATGCTGTGAAAGTGCTGCACTCAATATACCATCAAATTTGGAAAACTCAGCAGTGGCCACAGGACTGGANGGATATAAG
Source organism: Raphicerus campestris (assembly GCA_006410735.1). Lineage (NCBI taxonomy): Eukaryota > Metazoa > Chordata > Mammalia > Artiodactyla > Bovidae > Raphicerus > Raphicerus campestris. The sequence goes on from SJYW01037013.1 coordinate 134,834, forward strand.
GGAAGCAATAGCAATTTCCGACCTGGAGGAGGTTTACATTTTTGCTACATAAATATAAACATGTGTTTGTGTGTATTTGCTTATTTCTTTATTTGACTGTGCCAGGCCTCAGCTGAGGCACACAGGATCTGTGATCTTAACTGAGGCGTGTGGATCTTTTAGCTGTGGCATGAGAACTCTTAGTTGCAGTAAGTGGGACCTAGTTCCCCGATCAGGGATCGGATCCAGCCCCCTGCATTGGGAGCACAGGGTCCTAGCCACTGGACCGCCAGGGAGGTCCTGCGGGACTTCATTTTGCTCTTTTGTAAGCTACACTATGATGAATATGATTGTGACAAAATCCTGAAGCCAATCCCTCATTATTTCATTAAGTTCATTCCTGGAAACTTCACACTCTACAAATTCCTGGATGGTTATAAGAAATTGTGTTTCCATATCTGCCCTTGGGAAGCATGGACTGGGCCACCTGTCCCACCAGGAGGTGGTGAGTCTCCCTTTGCTTCCTAATGTTACTTCCCCCACAGGGCCTCGAATTATATAGAGATATAGTAACATGGACCTAATTTACTTATATGTAAGTATATATTACATATAATTCCTAAGAGAAAGAAATGAAAAAAGGCAAAAAGGTATTGGAAGAGGCCTTACAAATAGCTGAGAAGAGAAGCTAAGGGCAAAGGAGAAAAGGAAAGATATACCCATTTGAATGTAGAATTTCAAAGAATAGCAAAGAATAGCAAGAAAGCCTTCCTAACTGATCAGTGCAAAGAAATAGAGGAAAACATTAGAATGGGAAAGTCTAGAGATCTCTTCAAGAAAATCAGAGATACCAAGGGAACATTTCATGCAAAGATGGGCTCAATAAAGGACAGAAATGGTATGGACCTAACAGAAGCAGAAGATATTAAGAAAAGGTGGTAAGAATACACAGAAGAACTATACAAAAAAGATATGCATGACCCAGATAACCACAATGGTGTGATCACTCACCTAGAGCCAGACATCCTGGCATGAAAAGTCAAGTGGGCCTTAGGAAGCATCACTACAAACAAAGCTGGTGGAGGTGATGGGATTCCAGCTGAGCTATTTCAAATCCTAAAAGATGATGCTGTGAAAGTGCTGCACTCAATATACCATCAAATTTGGAAAACTCAGCAGTGGCCACAGGACTGGAAAACGTCAGTTTTCATTTCAGTCCCAAAGAAAGGCAATGCCAAAGAATGTTCAAACTACCACACAATTGCACTCATCTCAGTTCAGTTCAGTCTCTCAGTCGTGTTCTACTCTTTGCAACCCCACACACTAGTAAAGTAATGCTCAAAATTCTCCAAGCCAGGCTTCAACAGTACATGAACTGAGAACTTCCAGATGTTCAAGCTGGATTTAGAAAAAGCAGGGGAACCAGAGATCAGATTGTCAACATCTGCTGGATCATGGAAAAAGCAAGAGAGTTCCAAAAAAACATCTACTTCTGCTTTATTGATTACACCAAAGCCTTTGACTCTATGGATCACAACAAACTGTGTAAAATTCTTAAAGAGATGGGAATACCAGACCACCTGACCTGCTTCCTGAGAAATCTGTATGCAGGTCAGGAAGCAACAGTTAGAACTGGACATGGAACAACAGACTGGTTCCAAGCTGGGAAAGGGGTATGTCAAGGCTGTATATTGTCACCCTGCTTATTTAACTTATATGCAGAGTATGTCATGCAAAATGCCAGGCTGGATTAAGCTCAAGCTGGAATCAAGATTCCCAGGAGAAATATCATTAACCTCAGATATGCAGATGACACCACACTTATGGCAGAAAGTGAAGAATTAAAGAGCCTCTTGATAAAAGTGAAAAATGAGAGTGAAAAAGCTGGCTTAAAACTCAGCATTCAAAAAACAATGAAGATCATAACATCCGGTCCCATCACTTCATGTCAAATAGATAGAGAAACAATGGAAACAGTGACAGACTTTATTTTCTTGGGCTCCAAAATCACTGCAGATGGTGACTGCAGCCATGAAATTAAAAAACGCTTACTCCNAAAGAGGTGACTCATTGGAAAAGACTCCAATGCTGGGAGGAATTGGGGGCAGGAAGGGAAGGGGAGACAGAGGATGAGATGGCTGGATGGCATCACCAACTCGATGGGTGTGAGTCTGGGTGAACTCTGGGTGTTGGTGATGGACAGAGAGGCCTGGCGTGCTGCAGTTCATGGGGTCACAAAGAGTCGGACACGACTGAGTGACTGAACTGACTGAACTGAATGAACAAGTGGAATAGGAAATAAAAACACAATGCCATTTACATTAGCTCCAAAAAAAGTGAAAATGCTCAGATATAAATCTAACGTAATAGGTACAAGGTCTATTTGAGGAAAAATAAACCTCTGGTGAAACATAGGAAAAAAGAGCTAAATAAATGTAGATAGAGTTTGAGGATGAGAAGGCTCAGTATTGTCAAGATGTTATGTCTTTCCAATTTAATCTATAAATTTATTACAATCCTAACAAAAATTCTGGTAAGTTAATTTGTGGATATTGACAAACTGATTCTATTATTTATATGGCGAGGTATAAGACTCAAAATAACCAACTCCATATTGAAAGATTAGATCAAAGCTAGAGGTCTGACATGCTCAATTTCAAGGCGTACTATTAAGCTATAATAGTCAAGATACATGGCATTGATGAAAGAACAGACAACTAGATGAAAAACAGAGAAACCAGTCATATTCCCCTAGAAATATATCCCCATAATATAAAATGATCTCTGACAAAGGAACAAAGTGAATAAAATGGAGCAGAGATCATCTATTCAACAAACAGTCCTAGAATAATAGGACATCCATATGCAGAAAGAACAATAAAAGTAAGACACAGAACTTGTCACCAAAAATTTTCCGAAAATGGATCACAAACCTACATTTGAAATGAAACACCATAAAACTGGCAGATGACATAGGAGAAAGTCTATATGACGTTGGATATTTCTTATATACAATATCACAAGTTTGTATGCTTCATAAAAGGAATAATTGTTAAGCTAGACATGGTTAAAATTAAAAACTGTCCTGCAAAATACAATGTTAAGATAATGAGACTGTAAACCACAGTTAGGGAGAAAATATTTCAACAAGCATATCTGACAAGTTCAGTTCAGTTCAGTTGCTCAGTTTGTCCGACTCTATGCGACCCCATGAATCACAGTACGCCAGGCCTCCCTGTCCATCACCAATTCCTGGAGTTCACTCAGATTCACATCCATCGAGTCAGTGATGCCATCCAGCCTTCTCATCCTCTGTCGTCCCCTTTTCCTCCTGCTCCCAATCCCTCCCAGCATCAAAGTATTTTCCAATGAGTCAACTCTTCGCATGAGGTGGCCAAAGTACTGGAGTTTCAGCTTTAGCATCATTCCTTCCAAAGAAATCCCAGGGCTGATCTCCTTCAGAATAGACTGGTTGGATCTTCTTACAGTCCAAGAGACTCGCAAGAGTCTTCTCCAGCACCACAGTTAAAAAGCATCAATTCTTCGGTGCTCAGCTTTCTTCACAGACCAACTCTCACACCCATACACGCTGCTGTTGCTGCTGCTAAGTCACTTCAGTCGTGTCTGACTCTGTGCGAGCCCATAGATGGCAGCCCATCAGGCTCCCTCGTCCCAGGGATTCCTTCTCCAATGCATGAGAGTGAAAAGTGAAAGTGAAGTCGCTCAGTCTTGCCAGACCCTCACTGACCCCATGGACTGCAGCCTTCCGCGCTTCTCCATCCATGGGATTTTCCAGGCAAAAGTACTTGAGTGGGGTGCCATAGCCTTCTCCGCATCCATACATGACCACTGGAAAAACTATAGCCTTGACTAGATGGACCTTTGTTGGCAAAGTATTGTCTCTGCTTTTCAATATGCTGTCTAGGTTGGTCATAACTTTCCTTCCAAGGAGTAAGCATCTTTTAATTTCATGGCCGCAGTCACCATCTGCAGTGATTTGGGAGCCCCCCAAAATAAAGTCTGACACTGTTTCCACTGTTTCCCCATCTATTTCCCATGAAGTGATGGG
>SJYW01037013.1:148253-172489 GCA_006410735.1 Raphicerus campestris
GTGAACTCTGGGTGTTGGTGATGGACAGAGAGGCCTGGCGTGCTGCAGTTCATGGGGTCACAAAGAGTCGGACACGACTGAGTGACTGAACTGACTGAACTGAATGAACAAGTGGAATAGGAAATAAAAACACAATGCCATTTACATTAGCTCCAAAAAAAGTGAAAATGCTCAGATATAAATCTAACGTAATAGGTACAAGGTCTATTTGAGGAAAAATAAACCTCTGGTGAAACATAGGAAAAAAGAGCTAAATAAATGTAGATAGAGTTTGAGGATGAGAAGGCTCAGTATTGTCAAGATGTTATGTCTTTCCAATTTAATCTATAAATTTATTACAATCCTAACAAAAATTCTGGTAAGTTAATTTGTGGATATTGACAAACTGATTCTATTATTTATATGGCGAGGTATAAGACTCAAAATAACCAACTCCATATTGAAAGATTAGATCAAAGCTAGAGGTCTGACATGCTCAATTTCAAGGCGTACTATTAAGCTATAATAGTCAAGATACATGGCATTGATGAAAGAACAGACAACTAGATGAAAAACAGAGAAACCAGTCATATTCCCCTACAAATATATCCCCAAAATATAAAATGATCTCTGACAAAGGAACAAAGTGAATAAAATGGAGCAGAGATCATCTATTCAACAAACAGTCCTAGAATAATAGGACATCCATATGCAGAAAGAACAATAAAAGTAAGACACAGAACTTGTCACCAAAAATTTTCCGAAAATGGATCACAAACCTACATTTGAAATGAAACACCATAAAACTGGCAGATGACATAGGAGAAAGTCTATATGACGTTGGATATTTCTTATATACAATATCACAAGTTTGTATGCTTCATAAAAGGAATAATTGTTAAGCTAGACATGGTTAAAATTAAAAACTGTCCTGCAAAATACAATGTTAAGATAATGAGACTGTAAACCACAGTTAGGGAGAAAATATTTCAACAAGCATATCTGACAAGTTCAGTTCAGTTCAGTTGCTCAGTTTGTCCGACTCTATGCGACCCCATGAATCACAGTACGCCAGGCCTCCCTGTCCATCACCAATTCCTGGAGTTCACTCAGATTCACATCCATCGAGTCAGTGATGCCATCCAGCCTTCTCATCCTCTGTCGTCCCCTTTTCCTCCTGCTCCCAATCCCTCCCAGCATCAAAGTATTTTCCAATGAGTCAACTCTTTTCATGAGGTGGCCAAAGTACTGGAGTTTCAGCTTTAGCATCATTCCTTCCAAAGAAATCCCAGGGCTGATCTCCTTCAGAATAGACTGGTTGGATCTTCTTACAGTCCAAGAGACTCGCAAGAGTCTTCTCCAGCACCACAGTTAAAAAGCATCAATTCTTCGGTGCTCAGCTTTCTTCACAGACCAACTCTCACACCCATACACGCTGCTGTTGCTGCTGCTAAGTCACTTCAGTCGTGTCTGACTCTGTGCGAGCCCATAGATGGCAGCCCATCAGGCTCCCTCGTCCCAGGGATTCCTTCTCCAATGCATGAGAGTGAAAAGTGAAAGTGAAGTCGCTCAGTCTTGCCAGACCCTCACTGACCCCATGGACTGCAGCCTTCCGCGCTTCTCCATCCATGGGATTTTCCAGGCAAAAGTACTTGAGTGGGGTGCCATAGCCTTCTCCGCATCCATACATGACCACTGGAAAAACTATAGCCTTGACTAGATGGACCTTTGTTGGCAAAGTATTGTCTCTGCTTTTCAATATGCTGTCTAGGTTGGTCATAACTTTCCTTCCAAGGAGTAAGCATCTTTTAATTTCATGGCCGCAGTCACCATCTGCAGTGATTTGGGAGCCCCCCAAAATAAAGTCTGACACTGTTTCCACTGTTTCCCCATCTATTTCCCATGAAGTGATGGGACCAGATGCCATGATCTTCCTTTTCTGAATGTTGAGCTTTAAGCCAACGGTTTCACTCTCCTCTTTCACTTTCATCAAGAGGCTTTTTAGTTCCTCTTCACTTTCAGACATAAGGGTGGCATCATCTGCATATCTGAGGTTATTGATATTTCTCCCGGCAATCTTGATTTCAGCTTGTGTTTCTTCCAGTCCAGCGTTTCTCATGATATACTCTGCATAGAAGTTAAATAAGCAGGGTGACAATATACAGCCTTTATGTATTTCTTTTCCTATTTGGAACCAGTCTGTTGTTCTATGTCCAGTTCTAGCTGTTGCTTCCTGACCTTTATACAGGTTTCCCAAGAGGCAGGTCAGGTGGTCTGGTATTCCCATCTCTTACAGAATTTTCCACAGTTTATTGTAATCCACACAGTTAAAGGCTTTGGCATAGTCAATAAAACAGAAATAGATGTTTTTCTGGAACTCTTTTGGTTTTTCCATGATCCAGCGGATGTTGGCAATTTGATCTCTGGTTCCTCTGCCTTTTCTAAAACCAGCTTGAACATCTGGAAGTTCACATATTGCTGAAGCCTGGCTTGGAGAATTTTGAGCATTACTTTACTAGCATGTGAGATGAGTGCAATTGTTCAGTAGTTTGAGCATTCTTTTGCATTGCTTTTCTTTGGGATTGGAATGAAAGCTGACCTTGTCTAGTCCTGTGGCCACTGCTGAGTTTTCCAAATTTGGTGGCATATTGAGTGTAGCACTTTCACAGCATTATCTTTCAGGATTTGAAATAGATCCACTGGATTGCCATAACCTCCACTAGCTTTGTTCTTATGATGCTTTCTAAGGCCCACTGGACTTCACATTCCAGAGTGTCTAGCTCTAGGGTAGTGATCACACCATCATGATCATCTGGTTCGTGAAAATCTTTTTTGTACAGTTCTGTGTATTCTTGCCACCTTTTCTTAATATCTTCTGCTTCTGTTAGGTCCCTACCATTTTCTTTCCTTTATTGAGCCCATCTTTGCATGAAATGTTTCCTTGGTATCTCTAATTTTCTTGAAGAGATCTAGTCTTTCCCATTCTGTTCTTTTCCTCTATTTCTTTGCATTGACTGCTGAGGATGGCTTTCTTATCTCTTCTTGCTATTCTTTGGAACTCTGCATTCAGATGCTTATATCTTTCTTTTTGTCCTTTGCTTTTCACTTCTCTTTTCACAATTACTTGTAAGGCTTCCTTAGACAGAAATTTTGCTTTTTTGCATTTCTTTTCCATGGGGATGGTCTTGATCCCTGTTTCCTGTGCAGTGTCACAAACTTCATTCCATAGTTCATCAGGCACTCTATCTATAAGATCTAGGCCCTTAAGTCTATTTCTCACTTTCACTGTATAATCATAAGGGAATTGATTTAAGTCATACCTGAATGGTCTAGTGGTTTTCCCTACTTTCTTCAATTTAAGTCTGACTCTGACTTCCCTGGTGGCTCAGATGGTAAATCATCAACTTATAATGTGGGAGACCTGGGTTCAATCCCTGGGTCGGCAATATCTCCTGGAGTCGGCAATATCTCCAATATTCTTACACCTCCGCCCCCCTGCTCATCAAAAGCAGCTACAGTCATAGGATCACAAATAATTTGGACAGGATCGAGGAGGCACACACAGACACAGGGAATAAATATAACAATGAATAACTAAATTATTTGGGCTTCCCTCGTGGTTCAACTGTAAAAAATTCACCTGCAATGCAGGGGACATGGATTCAAGATGTAGGTCCAGTCCTTAGATCAGGAAGATGCTCTAGAGAAGAAAACGGTAACCCATTCTAATATTCTTGCCTAGGAAATCCTATGGGCAGAGGAACCCAGTGGGCTACAGTCCATGGAGTCACAAGAGTTGAACATAACTTAGCAACTAAACCACTCACCACCAAGCACATTAAATGTGGTTCAACATCATCAGTTATTAGTAAACTTGCCAATTAAAATTATAGTGAGTTATTTGTCAAATGGGCAATATAAAAGGCCATCAAATGTTGGATATTGTGACACTGGCTTGATTATACATTGTTGATAGGAACATAAAATAGTACGTCACTGTAGAATATAGTTTGCTATATGTTCTTATAAACCTTAACAAGTACTTACCACAAGATCTAGCAATCGCATGCTGATGTATTTACTCCACAATAATACCTGTATATTTCATATAGAAACTTATACACTGATATTTTGAATGACTTTATTCATAATGAAAAAAAGAAACCAGAAACCACTTAGATATTCTTCAATGGGTGACCTGTGATCAAACTGTGGTGCAGTCATATGATGGCATGCTGATCAGCAATAGAAAGGAAAAAATTACAGATGTACAGAACAAGTCTCCAGGGAATTGTATTGTGTGAAAAGCTCAACTCTAAACTATTTAGACTGCATGACTACAGTACATAACATTCTTAAAATGAGAAAAATTTTTCCACAGAAGGTTAGATTCGTGGTTGTCTATGGTTGGAAACAGGAGCAAAGGCATGAGAGGGAAGTAGGTGTGACTGTAACCAGAAATATAGAGACAGGGCATTTAATTGCATGGTCTGAAGATGCTGACTATTCAGAATCTAATGAAATTTCTGAGTCTTCAGAAATGGCCAGCACCTTTCCTATAAGTACTTGAAGCTATCACAGGACTCTTTCTCTCACATATGCAAGGCAATGTGTGTCTCCCTCCAGCACCTCCCCCTACAGCATCCACCTTCCCACTTGCCCTCTAGGTCAGTAGACCTATTAATAGGTTAAGTCCTAGCAGAGCACAGCTGAGGATGTACTGAGACTGAATAAATAAGGATGAAACAATCAAAGGAGCTATGAGATCTAGCCATGGCAAGGTAAGCATGAAAATGCTTGATCAAGAACAGTGGAAGTAAAACTGGAGAGGAATTTAACACCCTGGTGTATGAATTCATACTACAATGCTCTCAGGTGCAAGGAAAACTGTNCTTAACAAGTACTTACCACAAGATCTAGCAATTGCATGCTGATGTATTTACTCCACAATAATACCTGTATATTTCACATAGAAACTTATACACTGATATTTTGAATGACTTTATTCATAATGAAAAAAAGAAACTGGAAACCACTTAGATATTCTTCAATGGGTGACCTGTGATCAAACTGTGGTGCAGTCATATGATGGCATGCTGATCAGCAATAGAAAGGAAAAAATTACAGATGTACAGAACAAGTCTCCAGGGAATTGTATTGTGTGAAAAGCTCAACTCTAAACTATTTAGACTGCATGACTACAGTACATAACATTCTTGAAAAATTTTTCCACAGAAGGTTAGATTCGTGGTTGTCTATGGTTGGAAACAGGAGCAAAGGCATGAGAGGGAAGTAGGTGTGATTGTAACCAGAAATATAGAGACAGGGCATTTAATTGCAAGGTCTGAAGATGCTGACTATTCAGAATCTAATGAAATTTCTGAGTCTTCAGAAATGGCCAGCACCTTTCCTATAAGACTTGAAGGTATCACAGGACTCTTTCTCTCACATATGCAAGGCAATGTGTGTCTCCCTCCAGCACCTCCCCCTACAGCATCCACCTTCCCACTTTCCCTCTAGGTCAGTAGACCTATTAATAGGTTAAGTCCTAGCAGAGCACAGCTGAGGATGTACTGAGACTGAATAAATAAGAATGAAACAATAAAAGGAGCTATGAGATCTAGCCATGGCAAGGTAAGCATGAAAATGCTTGATCAAGAACAATGGAAGTAAAACTGGAGAGGAATTTAACACCCTGGTGTATGAATTCATACTACAATGCTCTCAGGTGCAAGGAAAACTGTGCTGATTGAAATTAAACAGCTAGAATCACTATGTGGCAGGTGGTGAAAGAATAGACTAGGGGATTAATGAAACAGACAGGCTGAAATAGGTGTGCTATGTATAATCAGAAGACCCACCAAATGATTATGCTTCACAAGACCCAGAAGACATACCAGTTACCAAAGCCATAACAAATGTGCTGAGAAGAGAATAAGCATTGCTAAAAATTTTAACAGTGGTTCTCCTCTAGAGCAGGGATCCCCAACCTCTGGGACCTAATGCCTGATGATCTGGGTGGAGCTGATGTAACAATAACAGAAATAAAGTACACAACAAATGTTTATGTGCTTGAATCATCCCAAACCATTCCACCCCAATCTCTGGAAAAACTGTCTTCTATGAAAACTGTCCCTGATGCCAGAAAGGTTGGGGACCATTCTTCTAGAATGTAGGACTGACATAGGAGAAGCTATTATAGAACCTAGTTCATTCATATCAATAAGATAAATTAACATGAGGTGACTTATGTCTGGTAGGGTAGGTCCTTAATCCAATGTGCCTGATCTTATAAGGCGAGAAAAGATAATCACATGAAGACACAGAAACACACATGAGGAGAGAACTCAGTGTGCTGAAGCCCTTGGTAAAACATATGTCATCCAGAGTGTGAAAGACACTCTGTTCTGGTGTAGAGGCCACTCACATCTATAACATTTAGAATTCAAGGGGTTGTGATGGTGGAGGGCCAGTCTCTCTTAAGCAATAACTAAATCACCGCATCTCTCACCTCTTTCCATGAGGAAAACACATTGCCTGGTGGGCCTCTTTAGATTATGTGGGTAATTTAATCCGCTTGCACCTCAGGATGCTTTCTGGGCTCACAATATATCAGACAATGTAGATGACTTTCAACTAGGAATGAGACCCAGAGTAGCAAAGAAGAGAGCAACTGCCCAGGCTGCAGTGATCCAGTTTTGCTGCTGGATCCATGATATCCAGCAGACCCTACCGTGAAGATGCCAAAGAGAGAAAATAAACTGTGTAAGTTTGGGGACAATGCCCAGTAAGACAATCACAACTCAGGACAAAGGACAATAGACCCTCCTTATCTTCCATAATCAGATGAGATTAGCTTCATTCAGAATGCTATCCTCAAAGATTATTTTACAATCCAGCAATCCCCCAGCTGGGTATTTATCTGAAGAAAATAAAATCCAAATCTCGAAGACATAATCTCACTCCCATGTTCACATTAGTCAGTATTAGCACATTAGCAGTACTCCCATTAGTCAGGAAACAAATGTTTGTTAGCAATGAGTGGATAAAGAAAATGTAATATATATACTATAGAATATTATCCAGCAAGAATAAGGATGAATTCTTGCCATCTGTTTGAACATGGCTGAACCTGGAAGGCATTATTCTAAGTGAAATAAGTCAGACACAGAAAGATAAATACTGCATAATCTCACTTATATGTGGAATACAAAATCATCACATTAATAGAAGCAGAGAGTAGAATGGTAGAGGTTAGACACTGGAGGCAGGAGATATGAGGTCAAGGGAGATATTTCAGTTATACACAATGAATAAAACAATACTGCACTGGTAAATTTGGCAAGAGGGCAGATCTTAGGTGTTAGGAAGAAAGGAAAAAAGAATCAATAAAGAATAGATGGATTTACATATTATTAAACTAAGTGAAATAAGCCCAAGAAAGACAATTATATGATATCACTTATATATGGAATCTATAAAAGTGATACAAATGAACTTATATACCAAACATAAGTAGACAAACAGAGATAGAAAACAAACTTGTGGTTACCAAAGGGGAAAGAGCAGAGGGATAAATTACGAGGTTGAGATTAACATATGTACACTACTATATATAAAATAGATAACCAATAAGGACCTACTGTATAAGGGTCCTACTTAATATTTTATAATAACCTATAAGGGAAAAGAATTTGAAAAAGATATATATGAATATATTACTGATTCATTTTATTGTATACACAAAACTAAATCAACATTGTAGATCAATTATACTTCAATAAAAATTAAAATTAAAAAATAAATACAATGTTAAAAATAAAAGGAAAAGAAAATCTAAGTGAGATGATGGATATAAAATTACTTTGATTATGATGATTATTTCATATGTATATGTATATCAAATTACCAAGTGATGTACTTTAATATGTATAGTTTTAAATTGTCAATTATACTTTCATAAAGCTACAGAAAATGCAGTGAGGTATTATTTCACATTCATCTAATTCCTCTCCCCCTTGCCATATACCCATTCCACCCTCCCAAAATCAAATAAAATAGTTCAGTTCAGTCGCTCAGTCGTGTTCGACTCTTTTGCGACCCCATGAATTGCAGCACGCCAGGCCTCCCTGTCTATCACCAACTCCCAGAGTTCACCCAGACTCTGGGTGATGCCATCCAGCCATCGAGTCAGTGATGCCATCCAGCCATCTCATCCTCGGTCATCCCCTTCTCCTCCTGTGCCCAATCCCTCCCAGCATCAGTCTTTTCCAATGAGTCACCTCTTCGCCTCAAGTGGCAAAAGTACCGGAGTTTCAGCTTTAGCATCATTCTCTCCAAAGAAATCCCAGGGCTGATCTCCTTCAGAATGGACTGGTTGGATCTCCTTGCAGTCCAAGGGACTCTCAAGAGGCTTCTCCAACACCACAGTTCAAAAGCATCAATTCTTCGGTGCTCAGCCTTCTTCACAGTCCAACTCTCACATCCATACATGACCGCAGGAAAAACCATAGCCTTGACTAGACAGACCTTAGTCGGCAAAGTAATGTCTCTGCTTTTAAATATGCTATCTAGGTTGGTCATAACTTTTTTTCCAAGAAGCAAGCGTCTTTTAATTTCATGGCTGCAATCACCATCTGCAGTGATTTTGGAGCCCCCCAAAATAAAGTCTGACACTGTTTCTGTTTCCACTGTTTCCCCATCTATTTCCCATGGAGTGATATCAGGTATTGCTAAAGCCAGAAAAATTAAAATTCACACACATTGCAAGTGGGGAAGTCATTTATTAACAATTATTTAGGCAACAGTTTTGGCATTAGTAGTAAATATGACTCAGTAATTCTAAACTAAGTATACCTTAGAGAAACTTTTGCCCATACCACTGGAGACATATGCATAAATTTATATATATCAGAAAGAAAACTATGCAGGAAAGCAAGACAATGTTCAAAATTCAAGCTACACCTGTGAAGGGGAAAAGGAAGCCATAAAATTACAGAGAGACACTGAAAGAGATTATGTGCTGCTATGCTCTAATCCTTAAATTTGTTGACAATCACAACTGCTCATCTGATTAGTATTCATTTACACATAAATATACATTTATAATGTATTTTATACATTTCCATGTATGCTACATTTTATAATATGAGAATTCAATGGAAGAACTGAGATTCAAATCTAGGGAGAATTACCCAAGAGCCTATGATCTTAATCAACAGATATATTTTTATACATATTAGTCAGCTTCCCTTGTGGCTCAGCTGGTAAAGAATCCACCTGCAATGCAGAAGACCTGGGTTTGGTCCCTGGGTTGGGAAGATCCCCTGGAGAAGTGAAAGGCTACCCAGTCCATTATTCTGGCCTGGATAATTCCATGGACTGTATACTCCATGGGGTCGCAAAGAGTCAGATATGACTGAGTGAGTTTCACTTTCACTATGCATAGTAATATATAAATGAAATTTTTTCTAACAGCAACTTTCCCTTCAAAGCTGTTTTATTTTGATTTTCTTTATGTCATTTTAAAACATGTTTATTGCAGTATAACTGATATACTAAGAACTGCATACACACATTTAACTTACACAGTTTGATGAGTTTGGCCACCAGTAAACACTTGTGCCAACACCACCACCTTGGGTCACAGACATATCTAATAGCTCCCAGAGCTTTCCTGCATCCCTTTTGTTTTGTGCTAAGAATGATTGTTAACCTACAAGCTCATAGTCACCAAGATATGCTTCTACTTCTAAGTTCAATGTCTGACACAGATGAACACTTTGAATGAATCGTCTCGAATCCTCACTACAAATCTATATGGGAAGTACAATTTTTATTTTCAATTTACAGATGGTGAAAGACTGGAGAGGTCACACAAATGAAAGATATAGGAGTCAGGCCTCAAGTCCTGCTTCATCTGTCTCCAGAACGATTATTTCTGAGAATTGTCAGATATTGCCTTTTAAAAAACCCAAGATTAATTTTATTTGTATTACTGCCTCTTCATAGATGAAAGTACTGATCCATCTGTATAATTTACCACTAGCGACTCTTTTAGATCCCACATTCCAGATGTGCCCATTATGTACAGCTGGCTGGGGTACACAATGTACAAATAATGAATTCCACCAGGCTATGGCTTTTATTTACTTATTTGACAAGCTTTGTTTTGGCTGTGTAAGCAAAAGTTTGTAAAACTGAAATAGGAGTACATTTAATAAGTTAAATTAACCTATATAATTTCTTGTTGATATGCAGATGAGGCCACAATGATAGCAAAGTTCCAAGGGACTCTGCCTGGGGTGGCTATTTCCCTGCATCTCATTCCCAAATTCCTTTCCTAGGCCCTTTCAGTTCATTGCAAATTGGACTAATTTTTATATTCATGCACACAGTTCCATTTTATCCTTTATGAGTATCTTGTCTCTAAAGGGGTCACAGAAGAAAAGAGAATGAGACTTTTAAAAGCTTCATTTTTATCACTTTACTTAGTGGAAAATTTTGGGAACAATTTAATACAGTTGACTCTTCAAACACCCTGAAGTTCTATTTCTGAGATACCAATGAATATTAATAAGACTTCAAATGATTTGCTGGAAAAACTAGAAAAATAGGCAACAGATTGCAACATGGTGAAGGTACAGTTCAAAATAAAGAAATAATTATTTCAGTTTCATATTAAAGTATAAACTTTACTAAAGCTCTATCTCCTATGCTGACTTTTTTTTTTTTTTCAAAAACACAAAACCTGAGAGTTTAAAATAAAATCCACAGATTTCCATTAATAAGCCTGGGCTTGATGCTTCTAGAGTAGACACCAACAACATACACATACCTACATGGTATAAACTGGTGACTTTAGTGGTTAAAAGAGCTTCATTGTGAATTTACCAAGGACTCATTATGTGATTATGTGAACTCAGATCCATTTTCTTTTTTTCATCTTTTCTTGGCAACACTTCCTACTTTCACAGGTTAACTCCCCCTCTTTCTTTTCCCCAACCCAACCGAACTTGCCACCATTTCTTTTTGCTGTTATTACCTTTTTAAAAAGGATTTTTAAAATTAATTAATTTTAATTGGAAGATAGTTACTTTACAATGTTGTGGTGGTTTCTGCCACACATCGACATGAATCAGCCATGGGTGCACATGTGTCCCCCCATCCTGAACCCCCTTCCCACCTCCCTTCACAGCCCAGCCCAGTGGGTTGTCCCAGAGCACTGGCTTTGAGGGCCCTGCTTCATACATCAAACTTGCACTGGTCATTTATTTTACATATGGTAATATACATGTTTGAACACTATTCTCTCAAATCATCCCACCCTCCCATTCTCCCACATAGTTCAAAAGTCTGTTCTTTACATCTGTGTCTCTGCTGCCTTGCATATAGAATTGTCATCACCATATTTATAAATTCCATATATATGTGTTAATATACCGTATCGGTGTTTCTCTTTCTGACTTACTTTATTTAAGAGGCTCCAGTTTCATCCACCTCATTAAAACTGACTCAAATGTGTTCTTTTTATAGCTGAGTAATATTCCACTGTGTATAGGTAGCAGAGCTTCCTTATCCACTCATTTGCCAATGTATATCTAGGATGCTTCCATGTCCTAGCTATTGAACAGTGCTGCAGTGAACACTGGAGTGCATGTGTTTCTTCCAATTCTAGTTTCCTCAGCGTATATGCCCAGCACTGGGATTGCTAGGTTGTATGGCTGTTCTAGTTCCAGTGTTTTCAGGAATCTCCATACTGTTCTCCACTGTGACTGTACCAGTTTGCCTTCCCACAAGGAGTGTAAGAGGGTTCCCTTTTCTCCACACCCTCTTCACCATTTATTGTTTGTTGACTTTTTGATGGCAGCCATTGTGACTGGCATGAGATAGTTCACTGCAGTTTTGATTTGCAGTTCTCTAATAATGAGTGATGTTGAGCATCTTTTCATGTGATTTCTAAGCAATGTTTTCTCAGAATCAGTTCCTTACTCATAAGGCTCTTTCTGCTGCTGCTGCTGCTGCTAAGTCGCTTCAGTAGTGTCCGACTCTGTGCGACCCCATAGACGGCAGCCTATCAGGCTCCGCCATCCCTGGGATTCTCCAGGCAAGGACACTGGAGTGGGTTGCCATCTCCTTCAATGCATAAAAGTGAAAAGTGAAAGTGAAGTCACTGAGTCGTGTCCAACTTCAGTGACCCCATGGACTGCAGCCCACCAGGCTCCTCNAAATCCCAGGGCTGATCTCCTTCAGAATGGACTGGTTGGATCTCCTTGCAGTCCAAGGGACTCTCAAGAGGCTTCTCCAACACCACAGTTCAAAAGCATCAATTCTTTGGTGCTCAGCCTTCTTCACAGTCCAACTCTCACATCCATACATGACCGCAGGAAAAACCATAGCCTTGACTAGACAGACCTTAGTCGGCAAAGTAATGTCTCTGCTTTTAAATATGCTATCTAGGTTGGTCATAACTTTTTTTCCAAGAAGCAAGCGTCTTTTAATTTCATGGCTGCAATCACCATCTGCAGTGATTTTGGAGCCCCCCAAAATAAAGTCTGACACTGTTTCTGTTTCCACTGTTTCCCCATCTATTTCCCATGGAGTGATATCAGGTATTGCTAAAGCCAGAAAAATTAAAATTCACACACATTGCAAGTGGGGAAGTCATTTATTAACAATTATTTAGGCAACAGTTTTGGCATTAGTAGTAAATATGACTCAGTAATTCTAAACTAAGTATACCTTAGAGAAACTTTTGCCCATACCACTGGAGACATATGCATAAATTTATATATATCAGAAAGAAAACTATGCAGGAAAGCAAGACAATGTTCAAAATTCAAGCTACACCTGTGAAGGGGAAAAGGAAGCCATAAAATTACAGAGAGACACTGAAAGAGATTATGTGCTGCTATGCTCTAATCCTTAAATTTGTTGACAATCACAACTGCTCATCTGATTAGTATTCATTTACACATAAATATACATTTATAATGTATTTTATACATTTCCATGTATGCTACATTTTATAATATGAGAATTCAATGGAAGAACTGAGATTCAAATCTAGGGAGAATTACCCAAGAGCCTATGATCTTAATCAACAGATATATTTTTATACATATTAGTCAGCTTCCCTTGTGGCTCAGCTGGTAAAGAATCCACCTGCAATGCAGAAGACCTGGGTTTGGTCCCTGGGTTGGGAAGATCCCCTGGAGAAGTGAAAGGCTACCCAGTCCATTATTCTGGCCTGGATAATTCCATGGACTGTATACTCCATGGGGTCGCAAAGAGTCAGATATGACTGAGTGAGTTTCACTTTCACTATGCATAGTAATATATAAATGAAATTTTTTCTAACAGCAACTTTCCCTTCAAAGCTGTTTTATTTTTATTTTCTTTATGTCATTTTAAAACATGTTTATTGCAGTATAACTGATATACTAAGAACTGCATACACACATTTAACTTACACAGTTTGATGAGTTTGGCCACCAGTAAACACTTGTGCCAACACCACCACCTTGGGTCACAGACATATCTAATAGCTCCCAGAGCTTTCCTGCATCCCTTTTGTTTTGTGCTAAGAATGATTGTTAACCTACAAGCTCATAGTCACCAAGATATGCTTCTACTTCTAAGTTCAATGTCTGACACAGATGAACACTTTGAATGAATCGTCTCGAATCCTCACTACAAATCTATATGGGAAGTACAATTTTTATTTTCAATTTACAGATGGTGAAAGACTGGAGAGGTCACACAAATGAAAGATATAGGAGTCAGGCCTCAAGTCCTGCTTCATCTGTCTCCAGAACGATTATTTCTGAGAATTGTCAGATATTGCCTTTTAAAAAACCCAAGATTAATTTTATTTGTATTACTGCCTCTTCATAGATGAAAGTACTGATCCATCTGTATAATTTACCACTAGCGACTCTTTTAGATTCCACATTCCAGATGTGCCCATTATGTACAGCTGGCTGGGGTACACAATGTACAAATAATGAACTCCACCAGGCTATGGCTTTTATTTACTTATTTGACAAGCTTTGTTTTGGCTGTGTAAGCAAAAGTTTGTAAAACTGAAATAGGAGTACATTTAATAAGTTAAATTAACCTATATAATTTCTTGTTGATATGCAGATGAGGCCACAATGATAGCAAAGTTCCAAGGGACTCTGCCTGGGGTGGCTATTTCCCTGCATCTCATTCCCAAATTCCTTTCCTAGGCCCTTTCAGTTCATTGCAAATTGGACTAATTTTTATATTCATGCACACAGTTCCATTTTATCCTTTATGAGTATCTTGTCTCTAAAGGGGTCACAGAAGAAAAGAGAATGAGACTTTTAAAAGCTTCATTTTTATCACTTTACTTAGTGGAAAATTTTGGGAACAATTTAATACAGTTGACTCTTCAAACACCCTGAAGTTCTATTTCTGAGATACCAATGAATATTAATAAGACTTCAAATGATTTGCTGGAAAAACTAGAAAAATAGGCAACAGATTGCAACATGGTGAAGGTACAGTTCAAAATAAAGAAATAGTTATTTCAGTTTCATATTAAAGTATAAACTTTACTAAAGCTCTATCTCCTATGCTGACTTTTTTTTTTTTCAAAAACACAAAACCTGAGAGTTTAAAATAAAATCCACAGATTTCCATTAATAAGCCTGGGCTTGATGCTTCTAGAGTAGACACCAACAACATACACATACCTACATGATATAAACTGATGACTTTAGCGGTTAAAAGAGCTTCATTGTGAATTTACCAAGGACTCATTATGTGATTATGTGAACTCAGATCCATTTTCTTCTTTTCATCTTTTCTTGGCAACACTTCCTACTTTCACAGGTTAACTCCCCCTCTTTCTTTTCCCCAACCCAACCGAACTTGCCACCATTTCTTTTTGCTGTTATTACCTTTTTAAAAAGGATTTTTAAAATTAATTAATTTTAATTGGAAGATAGTTACTTTACAATGTTCTGGTGGTTTTTGCCACACATCGACATGAATCAGCCATGGGTGCACATGTGTCCCCCCATCCTGAACCCCCTTCCCACCTCCCTTCACAGCCCAGCCCAGTGGGTTGTCCCAGAGCACTGGCTTTGAGGGCCCTGCTTCATACATCAAACTTGCACTGGTCATTTATTTTACATATGGTAATATACATGTTTGAACACTATTCTCTCAAATCATCCCACCCTCCCATTCTCCCACATAGTTCAAAAGTCTGTTCTTTACATCTGTGTCTCTGCTGCCTTGCATATAGAATTGTCATCACCATATTTATAAATTCCATATATATGTGTTAATATACCGTATCGGTGTTTCTCTTTCTGACTTACTTTATTTAAGAGGCTCCAGTTTCATCCACCTCATTAAAACTGACTCAAATGTGTTCTTTTTATAGCTGAGTAATATTCCACTGTGTATAGGTAGCAGAGCTTCCTTATCCACTCATTTGCCAATGTATATCTAGGATGCTTCCATGTCCTAGCTATTGAACAGTGCTGCAGTGAACACTGGAGTGCATGTGTTTCTTCCAATTCTAGTTTCCTCAGCGTATATGCCCAGCACTGGGATTGCTAGGTTGTATGGCTGTTCTAGTTCCAGTGTTTTCAGGAATCTCCATACTGTTCTCCACTGTGACTGTACCAGTTTGCCTTCCCACAAGGAGTGTAAGAGGGTTCCCTTTTCTCCACACCCTCTTCACCATTTATTGTTTGTTGACTTTTTGATGGCAGCCATTGTGACTGGCATGAGATAGTTCACTGCAGTTTTGATTTGCAGTTCTCTAATAATGAGTGATGTTGAGCATCTTTTCATGTGATTTCTAAGCAATGCTTTCTCAGAATCAGTTCCTTACTCATAAGGCTCTTTCTGCTGCTGCTGCTGCTGCTAAGTCGCTTCAGTAGTGTCCGACTCTGTGCGACCCCATAGACGGCAGCCTATCAGGCTCCGCCATCCCTGGGATTCTCCAGGCAAGGACACTGGAGTGGGTTGCCATCTCCTTCAATGCATAAAAGTGAAAAGTGAAAGTGAAGTCACTGAGTCGTGTCCAACTTCAGTGACCCCATGGACTGCAGCCCACCAGGCTCCTCTCTCCATGGGATTTTCCAGGCAAGAGTACTGGAGTGGGCTGCCATTTCTACATAATCTCAAAAGTGATAGCAGCATGTCAGCACCACTGTACTTCCTGGTCCACTTTCTCCTGAGGAAAAATCAACCTGTTGTTTCAAAGCTTAACTAAAAACCTTTAGTTGAGTCTCATTGACTCTTATCTTTTCTGGGTATTGTGACTATGCATGAGTCTAACGCTGTGGGCAAGAAGATAACATATTTTGAATGACTTAAGAAAACTAGGGCAAAATTACAGAAATTAGGAGTGAGATCAATTCCATTCATGAACATGACTGAGAAGTTTGGAGCACTGCTAAGAAGAGGAAAGATGAGATGAATACTAAAGAGACGAACATCAATGCCTATCATAACACTCATGTGGAGATTCAAGAAAACTATGAGAAAATTAAAAACTATTGCTCTGGGTTTGTCTAAAGTGGGGAAAATCCGACTTTGTTGGTGGTCCAGTAGTTAAGACATGTTCCCAATGCAGGGGGCACACGTTCAACCTCTGGTCAAGAAATTAGAACCCACATGCCACAACTAAGTTACAGGCAAATATGGCCTTGGAATGTAGAATGAAGCAGGGCAAAGACTAATAGAGTTGTGCCAAGAAAATGCACTGGTCATAGCAAACACCCTCTTCCAACAACACAAGAGAAGATTCTACACATGNTTGTTCCATGTCCAGTTCTAACTGTTGCTTCCTGACCTGCATATTAGAATCTTGGTTAATTAGAATTCAAGCAAATAGAACCCTAAAATAAGCTACAAACTAGAATAAACTCAGGGGTCATTTAGTCCAACCACCTGGAAACACAATAATCTCTTCTTCAATATCCTTTTATTGGTTGTCCTTTATCTCTGTAAATATATTTCCAGGAATGAAGATTTACTTCTTGATATGACATATTATATCCTTAAACAGTTATAACATGAGATCATTATTTATCATGATTGAGGTGAAATTTTTCTTCTTCTAACTTGGCCCTAGTTTTTCATTTTAAGATGACAACAAATAAGCCATATTTTTCTTTCTTTTAGTTTATTTATTTGTAATAGAAGGATAATTACTTTACAATATTGTGTTATTTCTGCAATATGGAGCTTCCCTGGTGGCTCAGATGATAAAAAATCTGTCAGCAACTTGGGCGACCTGAGTTCAATCCCTGGGTCAGGAATATCTCCTAGAGAAGGAAGGGCATGAAAACCCACTCCAATATTCTTTCCTGGGAGATCCCAGGACAGAGGAGCCTGCTCCGCTATAATCCATGAGGTCACAAAGAGTTAGACACGACTGCATGACTGACACTTTTGCCATACATCAACATATATCAGCCACAGGTCCCCTCCTTCTTGAGCCTCCCCCCTACCTCCCTCTTATAATAATATGAAATGCTAGCTTTAACTGTGAATAAAGGGAGAAGAAGCATAAAAATGTAGGAATCAAATTGTAAGTTAAATAATCAACATCCTTGAGTATTTTCTGTGATATGCCCATATATCCTCTCAAAACCTCATCCCTATATACCTGCAACAAGAAAGACAAACAGAAACTTATTCATGTCACTCTTTTCTATAAAATCCTTCAAAGGATTTATCTTAGGATAATATCTAAAGTTTTTACATAGTTTTTAAAGATCCACATACTCTGGCCTCCTGCTACCTCTCTAGCCTTCTCATGCTTACCTGAAAATCAGTGATCCATTTATAACTAAATGCATTTCAATACTTGGACCTATATCCAGGGCAGAAATACAGATGAAAACATAGAGAATGAACATCCGGACAGGTGGAAAGAAGGGGAGGGTGGGACAAACTGGGAAACTAGGATTAACTTATATACACTGCCCTATGTAAAAAAGATAGCTAATGGGAACCTGCTGTATAGCACAAAAAGCTCAGCTCAGTCCTCTGTAATAACCTGGTGAGGTGGGACACAGGCAGTGGGATGGGGAGGTGAGAGGGAGGTCAAGAGAGAGGGGATATGTGTATATTTACTTACACCTGATTCACTTCATTGTACAGCAAAAACTAACACAACATTGTAAAGCAATTATATTCCAATAAAAAACTGAAAAAAATACTTGGAAACTATGACACTTTCTCTTTTCATTTTACCTCCTGAGATTCTTATTATTCTCTGTGTCAAAAACATTCTTTCACATCTTCTTGCTATGCATAACTATTAATAATTCTCATTCCATGTCAAATATCTCTCAGAAAGCCTTCCCTGACTTTCCAAATTTGGATCTGATGGCTCTCCCACAAGGTCTCATGGCATCCTACAATCCCATTAACACTGTTGTTTATTCACTCAGTTGTGACCTACTCTTTTGCAACCCCAAGGACTGTAGCCCATCAGGATCCTCTATCTATGGGATTTCCCAGGCAAGAATACTGGAGTGGGTTGCAATTTTTTTTCTCCAAGAGAGTTCCTGACCCAGGAATTGAACCCATGTCTCCTGCATCTCCTGCATTATCAAGCTGTTTCTTTACAATTGAGCCACTAGGGAAGCCTCCAAGTAACAAATATTCTGCATATTTTACCTTACTCACAAGAACTGTAAGCTACAGAAAGGCAGCAACTGTGCCAACTCATTCATTTATTTCAGCCTTTGATTCTATTATAATGTCTGAAAAAACAGTTGAACCTCTGATAAATACTTCTTAGATATGTAAATAATTAAATGAGCAAGTATGAATAGTTAATAAGAGCCTGTGCAAGTCCACTTATCTGAGAACAATAAAATTATTTTTAGAACATTATACCTAATAAAGCTGAAAATAAACTAGTATATTTTGGAAAGTTTCCAACAACCAAAAAATGATAACAGAAAAAAACATTTCTAACTAATTAAGCTATTAGGTTATTATAATTAAGGTCTGTATTTTTTATTAATTTTGACAATTCTTGGCATGGGGTAGTTGTTCTATTTTATCTTTGCTAGTACACTACTTTAAGTCTTGATTTATGATTAAACTATGAGATGTGTTTTTATAACATGATGTAGTTTCTTGAAGTCTTCTGTGGTGGCTCAGCTGGTGAAGAACTCACCCACCAATGTAAGAGACAAAAGAGATGCGGGTTCGATCCCTGGGTTGGGAAAATTCCCTGGAAAATGAAATGGCAACCCACTCCAGTATTCTTGCCTGGAGAACTCCATGGATCAAGGACACTGGCAGGCTACAGTTCATGGGGTTGTAGAGAGTTGGAAATGACTGAGCGTACATGTGCATGGTTTCTTTAATAATAATTTTAAAAGGTTTACACAGAAACAACTAACATTTTCAATACGAGAGGCTATAATGTCTCCAAATCATTGCCTTTCTTCATTTGGCAGTTAGTGAAATGGGGTAATGAAAAGAAAGTTGTTTCGAACTTGCATACCTTGGATTACCCTTAAATCACTATATATTATCTCTCATAGGATCAGATCAAAATAAGGGATTGACAAAGAAATAAATAACCAAGAGATGGACAGTTTGCCTTGTAAATGTCTAATACACATCCAGCTTTCCTCATTACCTATCCAATGTGTACCTATGAAATAGGGAGGCAAGAAAGAAACCAAGAGCTGCATTTCATGTGATCAGTGCCATAAGTTCCTGCCTGACCCAATGCACAAGAGCTGTTCCAGGCTTGAACGTGGCCTTTTATTTGAATGTATCACCATATGTTCCCAAATTGCTGTGCAAAGACTGATGGTTCCACAGTCTCCCATTGATATTTTGCCTGGGCATAATGTTCATTCTTATTTGTCTAAAACGTCCCAAATTGCCAAGCGATTTTTAAAGTGAGTGTTAAATTTTGCAACTAGAAGCTGCTATTCTGTGACTCAATCATATGGTCACAATAATGAAAATATCGTGACCTGAGTTAGGATACCATAGTAAGATACAGATGACAATTGTCACTCTATAGCAGAAGGAGTTGGGACTGAAACCCAGAAACAAGACTTCAAAAGATTTCTTTTTCTTTTCATTGTCATACTATTCATATTCAGCTCATTAGTCTTGAAATAACACTGCAGAATGATCTTTTAGGGAACTTACATAACTTGAACAATACTCATTCCACAGTTTCTGGAAAGGATAGCATATGTCCCAAGTGAAAGTTTTAATATCAACAGCTTAATTCTTTTGTTTTACTCAAAGGTAGGAAGGGACCAAATGGGAGAGGAGGACTTCATCGCCCTCTTCCCCACACCAGCCTGCCTGTACCCCTTCATGCTATTGTTCCCCAAGATGTAGCCCCCATAATCTATGACAAACTTGATTTTTGTGATCTAGGAAAATCATAGAACAGTCAGTATATGATGAGAAGCAACAGCAGAAGACAAAAAGCATTCTCTTTTCTCTGTCTCTCTCTCACGCACACACACAGTGACAGGAATGCACACAAACACATACACAATATGCAAATTCACAATATCCTTTTGGCAAAACATGAGATCAGAGGACATGAGACATCGAATTGGCACCACCTTAATCTTGCATTGTCTGATTACAGTGTTAGAAATATTGTTTCCATATTAGTGTCCATTTGTAGACTTTCCTCAGGGAATAGGAACTTCAGTTACTACTTATATTGCTCGTGCCTCCTGGGGACAGAAAGGCATAGTAATAAAAAACATGAACTTTGGAATCAGACATACTTGGATATGAACCCTGGCTACACTGCTTATTAGCCGTGTGATTGCAATTTTCCACATTTGCAAAAGGAATTGAATACACTGGTGAATGCTACAAGATAGTTTTATATTTTCTCTATTCTAAATAAGAAGGTATATGTTAAGCCTATGTATAAGCTAAGATTAAGAGATTTTTACTGTATTAATCAAGATCAGACATCTTATAAGTAAAATAACTTTTCTATTTAGACCAAGATCTATCTGACTTTTCAGCCCATGTTCTTGATCTGCCATATTTTTGCCACAGTCTCATTTACATTGTGGAGAAGGTAACGGCACCCCACTCCAGTACTCTTGCCTGGAAAATCCCATGGGCAGAGGAGCCTGGTAGGCTGCAATCCATGGGGTCACTAAGAGTCAGACAGGACTGAGTGGCTTCACTTTCACTTTTCACTTTCCTACATTGGAGAAGGAAACGGCAACCCACTCCAGTTTCTTGCCTGGAGAATCCCAGGGATGGGGGAGCCTGGTGGGCTGCCATCTATGGGGTTGCACAGAGTCGGACACGACCGAAGCGACTTAGCAGCAGCAGCATTTACACTGGGAAAGTGAGTGAACCTTTTACAATAAATGAAAAGCCCTCAATATATGTATTTGTCTCATATCCTGGCATCTTTGCTTAAAGTAAGCATATTCTGTTGTCAAATGATAACTGTGTGACCTTTCATATTTAACTTCTCTTTTTTCAAATGTAAAATGAGCATCTTGGTAATATCAATAACTGCTCAATAAGGTTAAGAGGATTAAATAAGTGAATAAGCCTAAAGTACTTAGAACCGAGCCGTCTTATAGTGAACAAGTATTATATGCATAAGTTTATTCTTACTAGTGTTCTTCTGTTGTCATGAATAATATTATTATTACTATTACTTAAAGCATATAATGAGTGACAAGGATCTAACTTTAAGTGATGTAAGCAAATAGTGATAAAGTTCTTCCTCATGTAATTAGAGGCCTGGATATGGGCAGCGCTGGGCCTTGGTTCTGTGGCCCAATGACGCCCACAAAAGACAAAGTGGTTTCTTTTTCCTCAACTATGCTAATCATAATGCTTTTTTATTCTCATTGCCTCAGAATAGTTGCTAGACTTTCAAGATTCACATTTAACATTCAATTCAGAAAGAAAAGAGAAAGGGACCAGAGAAGTAGTATAACCAATGACTATCCCCTTTATCAGAAAAGTGAATTTTTTGAGGGGTTCAAAATGTGGTGGTGGGCTGGAGACCATGAGGGTGTGAGTTTATACAACAAGATCATTGTCAAAAGAATAAGTTCTTTTTAATGTAAATGTTTGGTTAAATAATCCATGCTATAATTATAGCATGGAAAATTATGGAGTTGTAAAATGCAATGTTTACAGTCTGTATACGACAGGAGGTGCTTGTTATATAATAATCACTGGGAAAAAAAAGATAAAAACTGTATACAGAGAATGGACATAAATATGTTAAAAATATGTATTTTAAAAGCCCTAAACAAAATACATTAAAATTCAAATAGCGAAAAAATATTAGGTGTGATTAAATATTACAATTTTGTACCTAAATCATTCATTGATTTTTTTTTTAAGGACATATTCTATTAAAAACAATTGGTTAACTCTAAAACTCTGAGTCTGTTTCTTCAAGAACATTCAATTTAATGATGCAATTGTCAAATATAATCTGACATTGCTTTTAGAAGATTATAAGGTACTTTTAGCTTGAAAAAAAAATAGTGATTTTTTTTTTCAAAGGCCATCCCAGGATTCTCATAAGGCATGCACTTTAGTTTCCTTGATGAAACTATGGTTCATGGCCTCCAAGTTAGGCTGGGAGGGTGTCTTTTTAACTCTTTGATCTTCTGTGTTAGAGATGGTTAAAAGAAATGGGTTTGAGAATTTTCTTGGGCTCCAAAATCACTGCAGATGGTGATTACAGCCATGAAATTAAAAGACGTTTGCCACTTGGAAGAAAAACTGTGACAAACTTAGATAGCATATTAAAAAGCAGAGACATTACTTTGCCAACAAAGGTTCGTATAGTCAAAGCTATGGTTTTTCCAGGAGTCAGGTGTGGATGTGTGAGCTGGACTATAAAGAATGCTGAGCGCCAAAGAATTGGTACTTCTGAACTGTAGTGTTGGAGAAGACTCTTGAGAGTTCCTTGCACAGTAATAAGATCAAATCACTCAATCCTAAAGGAAATTAATCCTGAATATTCACTGGAAGGACTGATGCTGAAGTTGAAGCTCCAATACTTTGGCCACCTGATGTAAAGGGCTGACTCATTGGAAAAGACCCTGATGCCAGTCAAGACTGAAGGCAGGAGGAGAAGGGGAAGATAGAGAATGAGATGGTTGGATGGTATCACTGACCTGATGGACATGAGTTTGAGCAAGCTCTGGGAATTGGTGATGGACAGGGAATTCTGGAGCACTGCACCCCATGGGGTCACAGAGAGTCATACGTGACTGAGCAAATGAACTGAATTGAACTGGCAATAGATGTCAGGTTGGGCCATCACACCTGTCCACTGTATTCACACAGAAAAATTAAAAAGTTGTGAAATATAAACTAAGTTAATGGTGAAGTGCCATCAATACTCATTAAAGGTTAAGATTTTAATTCAAAATAACTGAATGAAATACATGGTAATTCTATTTGAAACAAACACAATGCTTTCATTTGTAGCAGCACATTCAAGCAATAGTGAACATTTTAATAGCCCTGTGTCTTGGGAATTTATCTATAGCAATAAGCTCCACAGTCTGTTTTGGAGGCCAGGACTGTAGTATGTAGGGTCCAGCAAATTGGTTCCCACTGATACATGGGATCATGTATGGGACCTTGTATGGGACCTTACTTCTGAAACATTAATCATGGAACCATAAAAGGTTATAATGATGAAACTGAATCCAGAAAGAATCTCCCATGACTTGTTTACAAAATAATGTAACTTGGTACATCAACAGTAATATAATAAAATCACACATTAAAATTGAGTGTTTATGTGACCCATTCCAGTGGAAATAACTTTGATTCATGGATCCAAAAGTTTTATTGTTTTGATGGCTCTGACAAAGCATGCTCCAGGACATTCCCCTTGCCCAACTTCTTCCCACTCCAGGTCCAGGTAGCAAACCAAAGCCAGCCAATACAAGAATTCTACACAGGATATGAGCCTACATAAGGCTACCCATTTAAGACTGGGAGAGGTAGTTCTTGTGGCTAACCCATAGAAATAAACATGGCGTGTGTATGGGGGGGGACATGTGGGGAAGGGTAGGATGAATTGAGGGATAGCACTGACATATATACACCACAATGTATAAAACAGATAGCCAAGGGGTACCTGCTTTACAGCACAGGGAGTTCAGCTCAGTGCTCTATGATAACCTAGAGGGATGGGAGACTTAAAAGAGAGGGGATATATGTATATTTGTGTGTGTGTGTGT
>SJYW01037013.1:173408-192365 GCA_006410735.1 Raphicerus campestris
GTCCAAGGGACTCTCAAGAGTCTTCTCCAACACCACAGTTCAAAAGCATCAATTCTTTGGTGCTCAGCTTTCTTCACAGTCCAACTCTCACATCCATACATGACCACTGGATAAACCATAGCCTTGACTAGACCTTTGTTGGCAAAGTAATGTCTCTGCTTTTCAATATGCTATCTAGGTTGGTCATAACTTTTCTTCCAAGGAGTAAGTGTCTTTTAATTTCATGGCTGCAATCACCATCTGCAGTGATTTTGGAGCCTCCAAAAGTAAAGTCTGACACTGTTTCCACTGTTTCCCCATCTATTTCCCAAGAACTGATGGGACCAGATGCCATGATCTTAGTTTTCTGAATGTTGAGCTTTAAGCCAACTTTTTCCCCTCTCCTCTTTCACTTTCATCAAGAGGCTTTTTAGCTCCTCTTCACTTTCTGCATAAGGGTGGTATCATCTGCATATCTCAGGCTATTGATATTTCTCCCAGCAATCTTCATTCCAGCTTGTGCTTCTTCCAGCACAGCATTTCTCATGATGTACTCTGCATATAAGTTAAATAAGTAGGGTGACAGTACACAGCCTTGATGTACTCCTTTTCCTATTTGGAACCAGTCTATTGTTCCATGTCCAGTTCTAACTGTTGCTTCCTGACCTGCATATTAGAATCTTGGTTAATTAGAATTCAAGCAAATAGAACCCTAAAATAAGCTACAAACTAGAATAAACTCAGGGGTCATTTAGTCCAACCACCTGGAAACACAATAATCTCTTCTTCAATATCCTTTTATTGGTTGTCCTTTATCTCTGTAAATATATTTCCAGGAATGAAGATTTACTTCTTGATATGACATATTATATCCTTAAACAGTTATAACATGAGATCATTATTTATCATGATTGAGGTGAAATTTTTCTTCTTCTAACTTGGCCCTAGTTTTTCATTTTAAGATGACAACAAATAAGCCATATTTTTCTTTCTTTTAGTTTATTTATTTGTAATAGAAGGATAATTACTTTACAATATTGTGTTATTTCTGCAATATGGAGCTTCCCTGGTGGCTCAGATGATAAAAAATCTGTCAGCAACTTGGGCGACCTGAGTTCAACCCCTGGGTCAGGCATATCTCCTAGAGAAGGAAGGGCATGAAAACCCACTCCAATATTCTTTCCTGGGAGATCCCAGGACAGAGGAGCCTGCTCCGCTATAATCCATGAGGTCACAAAGAGTTAGACACGAGTGCATGACTGACACTTTTGCCATACATCAACATATATCAGCCACAGGTCCCCTCCTTCTTGAGCCTCCCCCCTACCTCCCTCTTATAATAATATGAAATGCTAGCTTTAACTGTGAATAAAGGGAGAAGAAGCATAAAAATGTAGGAATCAAATTGTAAGTTAAATAATCAACATCCTTGAGTATTTTCTGTGATATGCCCATATATCCTCTCAAAACCTCATCCCTATATACCTGCAACAAGAAAGACAAACAGAAACTTATTCATGTCACTCTTCTCTATAAAATCCTTCAAAGGATTTATCTTAGGATAATATCTAAAGTTTTTACATGGTTTTTAAAGATCCACATACTCTGGCCTCCTGCTACCTCTCTAGCCTTCTCATGCTTACCTGAAAATCAGTGATCCATTTATAACTAAATGCATTTCAATACTTGGACCTATATCCAGGGCAGAAATACAGATGAAAACATAGAGAATGAACATCCGGACAGGTGGAAAGAAGGGGAGGGTGGGACAAACTGGGAAACTAGGATTAACTTATATACACTGCCCTATGTAAAAAAGATAGCTAATGGGAACCTGCTGTATAGCACAAAAAGCTCAGCTCAGTCCTCTGTAATGACCTGGTGAGGTGGGACACAGGCAGTGGGATGGGGAGGTGAGAGGGAGGTCAAGAGAGAGGGGATATGTGTATATTTACTTACACCTGATTCACTTCATTGTACAGCAAAAACTAACACAACATTGTAAAGCAATTATATTCCAATAAAAAACTGAAAAAAATACTTGGAAACTATGACACTTTCTTTTTTCATTTTACCTCCTGAGATTCTTATTGTTCTCTGTGTCAAAAACATTCTTTCACATCTTCTTGCTATGCATAACTATTAATAATTCTCATTCCATGTCAAATATCTCTCAGAAAGCCTTCCCTGACTTTCCAAATTTGGATCTGATGGCTCTCCCACAAGGTCTCATGGCATCCTACGATCCCATTAACACTGTTGTTTATTCACTCAGTTGTGACCTACTCTTTTGCAACCCCAAGGACTGTAGCCCATCAGGATCCTCTATCTATGGGATTTCCCAGGCAAGAATACTGGAGTGGGTTGCGATTTTTTTTCTCCAAGAGAGTTCCTGACCCAGGAATTGAACCCATGTCTCCTGCATCTCCTGCATTATCAAGCTGTTTCTTTACAATTGAGCCACTAGGGAAGCCTCCAAGTAACAAATATTCTGCATATTTTACCTTACTCACAAGAACTGTAAGCTACAGAAAGGCAGCAACTGTGCCAACTCATTCATTTATTTCAGCCTTTGATTCTATTATAATGTCTGAAAAAACAGTTGAACCTCTGATAAATACTTCTTAGATATGTAAATAATTAAATGAGCAAGTATGAATAGTTAATAAAAGCCTGTGCAAGTCCACTTATCTGAGAACAATAAAATTATTTTTAGAACATTATACCTAATAAAGCTGAAAATAAACTAGTATGTTTTGGAAAGTTTCCAACAACCAAAAAATGATAACAGAAAAAATATTTCTAACTAATTAAGCTATTAGGTTATTATAATTAAGGTCTGTATTTTTTATTAATTTTGACAATTCTTGGCATGGGGTAGTTGTTCTATTTTATCTTTGCTAGTACACTACTTTAAGTCTTGATTTATGATTAAACTATGAGATGTGTTTTTATAACATGATGTAGTTTCTTGAAGGCTTCTGTGGTGGCTCAGCTGGTGAAGAACTCACCCACCAATGTAAGAGACAAAAGAGATGCGGGTTCGATCCCTGGGTTGGGAAGATTCCCTGGAAAATGAAATGGCAACCCACTCCAGTATTCTTGCCTGGAGAACTCCATGGATCAAGGACACTGGCAGGCTACAGTTCATGGGGTTGTAGAGAGTTGGAAATGACTGAGCGTACATGTGCATGGTTTCTTTAATAATAATTTTAAAAGGTTTACACAGAAACAACTAACATTTTCAATACGAGAGGCTATAATGTCTCCAAATCATTGCCTTTCTTCATTTGGCAGTTAGTGAAATGGGGTAATGAAAAGAAAGTTGTTTCGAACTTGCATACCTTGGATTACCCTTAAATCACTATATATTATCTCTCATAGGATCAGATCAAAATAAGGGATTGACAAAGAAATAAATAACCAAGAGATGGACAGTTTGCCTTGTAAATGTCTAATACACATCCAGCTTTCCTCATTACCTATCCAATGTGTACCTATGAAATAGGGAGGCAAGAAAGAAACCAAGAGCTGCATTTCATGTGATCAGTGCCATAAGTTCCTGCCTGACCCAATGCACAAGAGCTGTTCCAGGCTTAAACGTGGCCTTTTATTTGAATGTATCACCATATGTTCCCAAATTGCTGTGCAAAGACTGATGGTTCCACAGTCTCCCATTGATATTTTGCCTGGGCATAATGTTCATTCTTATTTGTCTAAAACGTCCCAAATTGCCAAGCGATTTTTAAAGTGAGTGTTAAATTTTGCAACTAGAAGCTGCTATTCTGTGACTCAATCATATGGTCACAATAATGAAAATATCGTGACCTGAGTTAGGATACCATAGTAAGATACAGATGACAATTGTCACTCTATTGCAGAAGGAGTTGGGACTGAAACCCAGAAACAAGACTTCAAAAGATTTCTTTTTCTTTTCATTGTCATACTATTCATATTCAGCTCATTAGTCTTGAAATAACACTGCAGAATGATCTTTTAGGGAACTTACATAACTTGAACAATACTCATTCCACAGTTTCTGGAAAGGATAGCATATGTCCCAAGTGAAAGTTTTAATATCAACAGCTTAATTCTTTTGTTTTACTCAAAGGTAGGAAGGGACCAAATGGGAGAGGAGGACTTCATCGCCCTCTTCCCCACACCAGCCTGCCTGTACCCCTTCATGCTATTGTTCCCCAAGATGTAGCCCCCATAATCTATGACAAACTTGATTTTTGTGATCTAGGAAAATCATAGAACAGTCAGTATATGATGAGAAGCAACAGCAGAAGACAAAAAACATTCTCTTTTCTCTGTCTCTCTCCCATACACACACACAGTGACAGGAATGCACACAAACACATATACAATATGCAAATTCACAATATCCTTTTGGCAAAACATGATATCAGAGGACATGAGACATCAAATTGGCACCACCTTAATCTTGCATTGTCTGATTACAGTGTTAGAAATATTGTTTCCATATTAGTGTCCATTTGTAGACTTTCCTCAGGGAATAGAAACTTCAGTTACTACTTATATTGCTCGTGCCTCCTGGGGACAGAAAGGCATAGTAATAAAAAACATGAACTTTGGAATCAGACATACTTGGATATGAACCCTGGCTACACTGCTTATTAGCCGTGTGATTGCAATTTTCCACATTTGCAAAAGGAATTGAATACACTGGTGAATGCTACAAGATAGTTTTATATTTTCTCTATTCTAAATAAGAAGGTATATGTTAAGCCTATGTACAAGCTAAGATTAAGAGATTTTTACTGTATTAATCAAGATCAGACATCTTATAAGTAAAATAACTTTTCTATTTAGACCAAGATCTATCTGACTTTTCAGCCCATGTTCTTGGTTCATCTGCCATATTTTTGCCACAGTCTCATTTACATTGTGGAGAAGGTAACGGCACCCCACTGCAGTACTCTTGACTGGAAAATCCCATGGGCAGAGGAGCCTGGTAGGCTGCAATCCATGGGGTCGCTAAGAGTCAGACAGGACTGAGTGGCTTCACTTTCACTTTTCACTTTCCTACATTGGAGAAGGAAACGGCAACCCACTCCAGTTTCTTGCCTGGAGAATCCCAGGGATGGGGGAGCCTGGTGGGCTGCCATCTATGGGGTTGCACAGAGTCGGACACGACCGAAGCGACTTAGCAGCAGCAGCATTTACACTGGGAAAGTGAGTGAACCTTTTACAATAAATGAAAAGCCCTCAATATATGTATTTGTCTCATATCCTGGCATCTTTGCTTAAAGTAAGCATATTCTGTTGTCAAATGATAACTGTGTGACCTTTCATATTTAACTTCTCTTTTTTCAAATGTAAAATGAGCATCTTGGTAATATCAATAACTGCTCAATAAGGTTAAGAGGATTAAATAAGTGAATAAGCCTAAAGTACTTAGAACCGAGCCGTCTTATAGTGAACAAGTATTATATGCATAAGTTTATTCTTACTAGTGTTCTTCTGTTGTCATGAATAATATTATTATTACTATTACTTAAAGCATATAATGAGTGACAAGGATCTAACTTTAAGTGATGTAAGCAAATAGTGATAAAGTTCTTCCTCATGTAATTAGAGGCCTGGATATGGGCAGCGCTGGGCCTTGGTTCTGTGGCCCAATGACGCCCACAAAAGACAAAGTGGTTTCTTTTTCCTCAACTATGCTAATCATAATGCTTTTTTATTCTCATTGCCTCAGAATAGTTGCTAGACTTTCAAGATTCACATTTAACATTCAATTCAGAAAGAAAAGAGAAAGGGACCAGAGAAGTAGTATAACCAATGACTATCCCCTTTATCAGAAAAGTGAATTTTTTGAGGGGTTCAAAATGTGGTGGTGGGCTGGAGACCATGAGGGTGTGAGTTTATACAACAAGATCATTGTCAAAAGAATAAGTTCTTTTTAATGTAAATGTTTGGTTAAATAATCCATGCTATAATTATAGCATGGAAAATTATGGAGTTGTAAAATGCAATGTTTACAGTCTGTATACGACAGGAGGTGCTTGTTATATAATAATCACTGGGAAAAAAAAGATAAAAACTGTATACAGAGAATGGACATAAATATGTTAAAAATATGTATTTTAAAAGCCCTAAACAAAATACATTAAAATTCAAATAGCGAAAAAATATTAGGTGTGATTAAATATTACAATTTTGTACCTAAATCATTCATTGATTTTTTTTTTAAGGACATATTCTATTAAAAACAATTGGTTAACTCTAAAACTCTGAGTCTGTTTCTTCAAGAACATTCAATTTAATGATGCAATTGTCAAATATAATCTGACATTGCTTTTAGAAGATTATAAGGTACTTTTAGCTTGAAAAAAAAATAGTGATTTTTTTTTTCAAAGGCCATCCCAGGATTCTCATAAGGCATGCACTTTAGTTTCCTTGATGAAACTATGGTTCATGGCCTCCAAGTTAGGCTGGGAGGGTGTCTTTTTAACTCTTTGATCTTCTGTGTTAGAGATGGTTAAAAGAAATGGGTTTGAGAATTTTCTTGGGCTCCAAAATCACTGCAGATGGTGATTACAGCCATGAAATTAAAAGACGTTTGCCACTTGGAAGAAAAACTGTGACAAACTTAGATAGCATATTAAAAAGCAGAGACATTACTTTGCCAACAAAGGTTCGTATAGTCAAAGCTATGGTTTTTCCAGGAGTCAGGTGTGGATGTGTGAGCTGGACTATAAAGAATGCTGAGCGCCAAAGAATTGGTACTTCTGAACTGTAGTGTTGGAGAAGACTCTTGAGAGTTCCTTGCACAGTAATAAGATCAAATCACTCAATCCTAAAGGAAATTAATCCTGAATATTCACTGGAAGGACTGATGCTGAAGTTGAAGCTCCAATACTTTGGCCACCTGATGTAAAGGGCTGACTCATTGGAAAAGACCCTGATGCCAGTCAAGACTGAAGGCAGGAGGAGAAGGGGAAGATAGAGAATGAGATGGTTGGATGGTATCACTGACCTGATGGACATGAGTTTGAGCAAGCTCTGGGAATTGGTGATGGACAGGGAATTCTGGAGCACTGCACCCCATGGGGTCACAGAGAGTCATACGTGACTGAGCAAATGAACTGAATTGAACTGGCAATAGATGTCAGGTTGGGCCATCACACCTGTCCACTGTATTCACACAGAAAAATTAAAAAGTTGTGAAATATAAACTAAGTTAATGGTGAAGTGCCATCAATACTCATTAAAGGTTAAGATTTTAATTCAAAATAACTGAATGAAATACATGGTAATTCTATTTGAAACAAACACAATGCTTTCATTTGTAGCAGCACATTCAAGCAATAGTGAACATTTTAATAGCCCTGTGTCTTGGGAATTTATCTATAGCAATAAGCTCCACAGTCTGTTTTGGAGGCCAGGACTGTAGTATGTAGGGTCCAGCAAATTGGTTCCCACTGATACATGGGATCATGTATGGGACCTTGTATGGGACCTTACTTCTGAAACATTAATCATGGAACCATAAAAGGTTATAATGATGAAACTGAATCCAGAAAGAATCTCCCATGACTTGTTTACAAAATAATGTAACTTGGTACATCAACAGTAATATAATAAAATCACACATTAAAATTGAGTGTTTATGTGACCCATTCCAGTGGAAATAACTTTGATTCATGGATCCAAAAGTTTTATTGTTTTGATGGCTCTGACAAAGCATGCTCCAGGACATTCCCCTTGCCCAACTTCTTCCCACTCCAGGTCCAGGTAGCAAACCAAAGCCAGCCAATACAAGAATTCTACACAGGATATGAGCCTACATAAGGCTACCCATTTAAGACTGGGAGAGGTAGTTCTTGTGGCTAACCCATAGAAATAAACATGGCGTGTGTATGGGGGGGGACATGTGGGGAAGGGTAGGATGAATTGAGGGATAGCACTGACATATATACACCACAATGTATAAAACAGATAGCCAAGGGGTACCTGCTTTACAGCACAGGGAGTTCAGCTCAGTGCTCTATGATAACCTAGAGGGATGGGAGACTTAAAAGAGAGGGGATATATGTATATTTGTGTGTGTGTGTGTATGTGTGTGTGTGTGTGTGATTCACATATAGCTAGTTGTACAGCAAAAACCAACACTGTAAAGCAATTATACCCCCAATTAAAATTAATTTTAAAAAAGAAAGAAACACAGAAAGTCAAACAAATGAGAAAGCAGTAGATTTTGTTCCAAATGAAAGAATAAGATAAAACCCCAGAAAAAGAACCTAATGAAAGAGTCATAGTAATGTACTAGATGTATATTCAAAACAATGATCATTAAAATGTTCAACAAACTCTAGAGAAGCATGGAAAAACATAGTAAGAACTTCAATGAAGGGTTTAGAAAATATAAGAAAGAACCAGTTAATAGCTGAAGAAAACAATAACTGAAAGGAAAATACACTAGAGGGAAACAAGAGCAGATTAAATAATAGGGAAGCACAGATCAGTCATCTGGAAGGTAATTAATGGAATTCACCCAGTAAGAAAAAAGAATGTAAAACATTAGGATAGTCTAAGGGACCTCTAAGACAACATCAAGAATACTAACATTTGCATTCAGTTCAGTTCAGTTCAGTCGCACAATCGTGTCTGACTCTTTGCGACCCCATGAATCGCAGCACACCAGGCCTCCCTGTTCCTTTCCATCTCTCGGAGTTCACTCAGACTCACGTCCATAGAGTCCGTGATGCCATCCAGACATTTGCATTATAGGGGTCCAAAGGGAAAAGAGTGAGGGGGCAATAACTTATTTGAAGAAATAATAGTTGTCCCTGATCTGGGAAAAAAAAAACAAATAAACAAATATTCAAGTTCAGAAAGCATAGAAGAGTTCCAAACAAGATAAACCCAAAGAGATTCACAAGAAGATAAATCATAATTAAAATGGCAGAAGTTAAAGATATATATAATTTTTAAGATATCAAGAGAAAAATGAAGAGTCAGATATGAGGAAACCCCCATAAGACTGTCCACAGAAATGATGTAGACCAGGATGGGAGTAGAATGATATATTCGCACTGCTGAAGAAAAACAGTTACAACCAAGAATACTCTAACTGAACAAGGTTCTGAAGAAGAGAGAATTTCTCAGACAAGCAAAACCTGAAGGAGTTCTCACCACTAAATAAATCATCCTTACAGGAAATGGAAAAAGGTCTTTTTCAAGCAGAAATGTATGTGTATGTATTCGTTGTTCAGTTGTGTCTGATGTTTTGTGACCCAGTGGACTGCAGCACACCAGACTTTGTTTTCTTTTACCATCTCCCGGAGCTTGCTCAGACTCATGTCCATTGAGTCAGTGATGCCATCCAACCATCTCATCCTCTGTCGTTGCCTTCTCCTCCTGCCTTCAATCTTTCCCACCATCAGGGTCTTTTCTAATGAGTCAGCCTTTTGCATCAAGTGGCCAAAGAATTGGAGCTTCAGGTCAGCATCAGTCCTTCTAGTGAATATTCAGGATTGATTGCCTTTATGATAGACTGCTTTGATCTCCTTGCTGTCCAAGTGACTTTCCAGAGTCTTCTCCAGCACCACAGTTCAAAGGCACGTGTGTGTATGTATGTATGTATCTTACTAGTAAAGGTAAATGTAAACGAAGGACAATGGGAAAGTATAGAGAACAAAATACGTAGTAAGAGGAACTGTAGTCACAATAAATACTTAAGGGATACACAAAATAAAATGATGTAAAATAGGATGTCAAAAACTGAAAATACTGGAAGGGGAGCTATAAAAATGTAATGATTTATAAAGTGTTTGAACGTAAGTGACGATCAGCTTAAAACAACTGATACACACTTTCCCATACACATCTCATTATAACTACAGATTAAAACTTAAAGTAGGTACGCACACAAAGAAAAAGTAACCCAAATGTAAAATGAAAGTAAATCATGAAATTACAGGAAAGAGAAGAAAAGAAGCAAGTGATAGCTTACGGTGAACTGTGTCAGATTCATGATCTCCGAAGGAGATTGAGCTTCGGGACCAGAGATCTGGCTTGATCACTGAAGAGCTTTTGTA
The DNA here is from genome assembly GCA_006410735.1 of Raphicerus campestris. Lineage (NCBI taxonomy): Eukaryota > Metazoa > Chordata > Mammalia > Artiodactyla > Bovidae > Raphicerus > Raphicerus campestris. The sequence continues at coordinate 183,458 of SJYW01037013.1, forward strand.
TAGCAGAGTTTTATGAAAGTAAAAAAGGGGATAGACAAAGCTTCTGACATAGACATCAGAAAGGGGGACAGAGAGGGCCCCCTTTGCTAGTCTAAGCAAGGGAGTTATATACTTTTTAAAGTAGTTATATACTTTTTTAATGTAGTATTACAATACATCAAAAGAATGTCTCAAGGTTGTAAAGATCTTACTAGATCCATTATGATAATTTACATTTTAAGATAAAAGGATTAGCCAGAAGGTTTTCAGGAAGGAGGAACTGTCCTCAAGTAGGATACATGGTTATATAAACCTTCAGTTCAGTTCAGCTCAGTCCAATCGCTCAGTCATGTCTGACTCTGTGGCACTATTGACTGTAGCTCACCAGGTCTCCTTGTCCATCACTAACTCAAACTCATGTCCATCGAGTCGGTGATACCATCTAGCCATCTCATCCTCTGTCGTCCCCTTCTCCTCCTGCCCCCAATCCCTCCCAGCATCAGAGTCTTTTCCAATGAGTCAACTCTTCGCATGAGGTGGCCAAAGTATTGGAGTTTCAGCTTCAGCATCAGTCCTTCCAATGAACACCCAGGGCTGATCTCCTTTAGAATGGACTGGTTGGATATCCTTGCAGTCCAAGGGACTCTTAAGAGTCTTCTCCAACACCACAGTTCAAAAGCATCAATTCTTCGGTGCTCAGCTTTCTTCACAGTTCAATTCTCACATCCATACATGACCACAGGAAAAACCATAGCCTTGACTAGATGGACCTTTGTTGGCAAAGTAATGTCTCTGCTTTTGAATATGATCCCTAGGTTGGTCATAACTTTCCTTCCAAGGAGTAAGCTTCTTTTAATTTCATGTCTGATGGAAAAATTTTAGGAGTAGTGGACACACCTGTGATGGTTAATTTCATGAGTCAACTTGGAAAGCATTTTTAGATGAGACTAACATTTATATCAATGAATTCTGAGTAAACATTGCCCTCCATAATGTAGGTGGGCCTTATCCAATTAGTTGAAGGGCTCAGTAGAACCAAAAGACTAGTCTTCCCAATCAAGAGGGAATTCTCCAGTATAATCCATTCAGATCTCATTGTCTCATTAGATTTCCTCAGTTTCCAGAATGCTGGGCCAGCACACTGGAGATTTTGAACTTGCCAGCCTCAAAATTTTGCAAGATCCAATTCCAATTAATAAAGAAATATAGCTTTTCTGATGGTCTAGTGGCTAAGAATCCACCTTACAATGCAAGAATCAGTCGTTTGATTCCTGGTTCAGGAATGCTAGTCCAGATCCCACCTGCTGTGGGGCAACTAAGCCCAAGAACCACAACTACTGAGCCCCCGCACCAGAATTAGTGATGCTCATGTGCCTAGAACCTGTGGTCCACAACAAGACAAGCCACAGTGGAAAACCCTTGCACTGCAGCTACAGAATAGCCTCCTCTCACCAAAGAAATTTGGCATGCTATGGTCCATGGGGTCACTAAGAGTCAGACAGGACTGAGCAGGCACGCATGTCCTTATTAACCAGTATTAATTAGTAGCAATCTTTTTCCCTTGTGACCCATGGGGTCACAAAGAGTCGGACATGACTGAGTGACTTCATTTCACTTTTTCCCTTACTATGTCTGCAATAGGTCTTCCCTGACAGCTCAGTTGGTAAAGAATCCACCTGAAATACAGGAGACCCTGGTTCAATTCCTGGATTGGAAAGGTCCACTAGAGAAGGGATAGGCTACCCATTCCACTATTCTTGGGCTTCCCTTGTGGCTCAGCTGGTAGAGAATCCACTTGCTATGCGGGAGACCTGGGTTCAGTTCCTGGGTTGGCAAGATCCCCTGGAGAAGGGAAAGGCTACCCACTCCAGTATTCTGGCCTGGAGAATTCCATGGACTATATAGTCCATGGGGTCACAAAGAGTTGGACACGACTGAGCAACTTTCACTTTCACTTCACTTTCAAGTCTGCAGCATTGATCTCTAAATGGCTTAATGGTTTTAGTTCTCAAAGGTTTGCATCAATCCCTTCATGATCACGGTGCTGTATAGATTGATTCATGATTGGTCACATCATTTCCCAAATCTAGGGTTTTAGGCTGTGTAGTGAATATATGTTCAATCCTCCTGATGTAGTCTTTCAGATCCTCACTCCCTTAGACACTTCCACAGTTACATGAGTCTTAAGGCACATATTAAATACCTTAGTCACATAATGCTTGTAGTGTGCCTATTTTGCTGATTAAGTTCTGAATAGTCTAATTTGTAAAACATAGTAGACACAACAGCTTTAATTTTTACTATTTCAAGGTCATATATTTGTGAATAAGGGCATCTTGCCTTAAGTCTGTCTTAAGAACACTTACTTTACTCAATAAGACACAAAACCACATAGTAAAAATTGGCTTTCTTTTCTATTAGAGGCCAAGGAGGCCAGATCATTAATGAAAGTCATGATTTGACTTCAGTTGTCTACCTGATAATATGATTTTTGTTCATAAGTATAATGGAATGTCATCTCCAGAAACAGTGGACACTTTGAGGGATGACTGAAAATTTGTCAAATTGAAGTTTCTCTTCTGTGACAAATCACTTTGGAGCATGAGAAAAGTTTGTGCTCATTTATTTTATTCAAGACAAGTTAACTCAAAAGAAAGAGAGCTCAGATGCAGAAGCAAATCACCAATTCATAAAGTATATCAAGGGTCCTTGGAACATTCTTCCTAGTAGGTAAGGCCTTTCATATTTGTCACAGGGCAGTGCTTACTACACTTATTTACAGGTAGTCGCAGTGAGTTGATCCTTGGATGGCAGGACATTGCACGAGTTTTACCGTTTGATTGTCAGAAAATAATTTAAATACACTATAACAAGGGAATAGGAAGAAAATAAGAGGTATGTTTATATCTTAACTTTTTTTGAAATTGGTAATATTACCATTGCTGCTTTTTAATGTTGATGTTAGAAAACACAGGTAGCCTGCTACAAAGTGCCCACTAGAGAAGGTAATTTGAATTTCAGTGTCATTGTCAAATCATCTTGGATTTTTTTAAAAAGGCAGTCTTCACTAAAATATAGTGAGCAGATCATATCCACAGGGCTTAGTAGTAAAATATAACAATTTTTGTCTATCCTAAGAGAAAGAATCCCATTGCTCACAATTTTGTGACAATTTAAGGATTTTTGTTACCAGTTAAGAAGACACTATGCTTAATTTCTGAACACTGCTTAACACTAAAACAAATAAGTGTAGTCTTAAAAATATAAGGTATATATAAAAGAACAATAGACAACTTAGTAGACTGAATTATCACAAAAAGAAACATCAATTCAACCAGCATTCAAACCCAAACAGAAATGTTACAAGGGTCCAAAAGCTTCTGTCATCCTCCTTCCCAACCATCACCCACCAAGTCCCTTAAAAGTAACATCATCTCTACTTTTAGTATCATAGATTAGTTTGACCATAAATATAATCATGTAACATATGTTCTTTGTGTTTGACTTCTTTGCTAAATATTCTGTTGGTAGGATTTAGCTATGTTGTTTCATTTAGGAGTGGTTCATTTTTTTAATTGTTCTAAGTATTTCACTATATAAATATATCACAAATTATGTATCGACTTTAAATTATAGGGAAATAGATCCTCTTTAATTAAGAGGTATTATAAATAGTATCCCTGGCCTAAACAGTTATAAATTAAGTGCCTGAATGCTGATCAAAGATAAAAATATTTTAAGTTATATAAAGTTGAATTTTGAAGGGCTCAATTTATGACAAAATATAACAGTTTATACCTCAGGGTCCCTTGAAAAGGCCATTAGCTTCTTAAAGAGAAATTTTCAAGTACTGATTTTTCACATTATTTTTTAAATTTGTTGGCAAAAAGAATTAAAGGATCTTTATAGTCTAGTTTATAGGCAACTAAAGAAACCTGGTCTCATGAGGAAAGATTTAGAGAACTCATACTGCCTTTTTCATGATTCAATCTTATCACTCATAAGCATAAGGCCCTTTTAAATTTATTCATTTATTTACTTATCCACAGTTCTCTACTTTATTAATAGTAAGCACCTATAAAACTACTATCTAACACAAAAGGTAGAATAATGGCAATAACTTACATCTACTTATAACTCCTACTGCAGGAAGACTGAAACCCTGCCTTTCCTCTCTGAGCTAACTATTAATAGTATCCTAAATCCTGTATTTTTCACCTTTTGCTTTGTCATGTGATTTCATCTATGTATGGGCTCCAAAATGTGTTTTTAAAAAGATGTTATGGGGAGGGAAATGGGAGGGGAGTTCGGGATGGGAAACATATATACCCATGGAGGATTCATGTCAATGTATGGAAAAACCAATACAATATTGTAATTAGCCTCCAATTAAATAAATTTATATTAAAATTAATAAAAAGATGTTCCTAAATTTTTATAAAAACATACATATTGCATTTTTGTTTCAGAACTTACAGTTTCATTAAATATTATTTTCATGACTTCTGCTATGGCCATGATGTAGTAACTGGTATTAGATCAGTCCCTTTGCTATAAATATCTAAAACAATCACTATCAAAATATTAGTGGCTTTTTTCACAGAGCCAGAACAAATAATTTTAAACTTTGTATGGAAACACAAAAGATCCTCAATAACCAAAATAATCTTGTGTAAGAAGAACAAAGAAGGAGATGCCATTCTCCCTGACTTCAGACTATACTACAAAAATACGGTTAATAAAAACAGAATGGTCCTGACATAAAAACAGACACATAGATCAATGGAACAGCATAGAGTCCAGAAACAAGCACACACTTAACAACAACCATTTAATATACCACAAAAGAGGCTACAATATTCAGTGGAGAAAAGATAGTTGTGTCAATAAATGTTGCTAGGAAAACCAGACAGCCATGTGTAAAAGAATAAAATTAGAACATTTTCTCACACCATATACAAAAATTAACTAAAATTAAAGACCTAAATGTAAGACTGAAAGTTATAAAACCTCTAGAAGAAAGCATAGGCAGAACAATCTTCGATATAAATCATACCAATAATTTCTTTGAATGTCTCTCCTAAGGCACAAGAAACAAAAACAAAATGAAACAGATGGAACCTAATTAAACTTAAAAGCGTTTGCCCAGCAAGGGAAATCACCTAAAAAAGGAAAAGACAACCTATTCAATGAGAGAAAATATTTGCAAATGATGACTGATTAGGAGTTAATATCCAAAATGTATAAATAGCCCATATAAATCAGTATCAGAAAAACAAACAGCTCTATTACAAATAGGCAGAAGATCTAAACAAACACTTTTCCAAAGAAGACATCTAGGTGGCTAATGAGCACATTAAAAAAATATTCAACATCACTAATCATCAGGGAAATGCAATTCAAAACACAATGAGATATTACCTCACACCTATCAGAGCAACCATCATCAAACAGACTACAAATAATGAATGTTGACGAGGACGTGAAAAAAAGAGAACTCTTGTACACTATTGGTGGGAATGTAAATTGGTATAGCCTCTATGGAGAACAGTATGGAGGTTCCTCTAAAAACCAAAAACAGACCGACCATATAATCCAAAAATTTCACTCATGGGGGTATATGTCCAAAGAAAATAAAAACACTAATTCAAAAAATGCATGTGCTCCAATGTTCACAACAGGATTATTTATAATAACCAAGATATGGAAGCAAAGTAAGTGTTCATCAACAGAGGAATAAGACAATGGAATACTACTCAGTCAAGAAAAATGAAATTTTGCCACATGCAACAGCATGAATGGACATGGAGAGTATTATACTTAGTGAAATAAGTCAGACAGAACAAGACAAACACTATATACCACTTTCATGTGGAATCTAAACAAATACACCTAATGAAAAAAGAAGCAGACTCACTGACACAGAAAACTTCTAGTTGCCAGTGGAGAGAGAGAAGTGAGGTGGGCAAATAGGGGTTTAAGAGATACAAACTAGTGTGTATAAAATATAAGCAACAAGGATATATGGTACAGCACAATGAATATAACCAGTATTTTATAGTAAATATAAATGGACTATACATTTAGAATGTACATTTAGAAAATACAGAGTACATCATGAGAAACGCTGGGCTGGAAGAAGCACCAGCTGGAATCAAGATTTCCAGGAGAAATATCAATCACCTCAGATATGCAGATGACACCACCCTTATGGTAGAAAGTGAAGAGGAACTAAAAAGCCTCTTGATGAAAGTGAAAGAGGAGAGGGAAAAAGTTGGCTTAAAGCTCAACATTCAGAAAATGAAGATCATGGCATCTGGTCCCATCACTTCATGGGAAATAGATGGAGAAACAGTGGAAACAATGTCAGACTTTATTTTGAGGGGCTCCCAAATCACTGCAGATAGTGACTGCAGCCATGAAATTAAAAGACACTTACTCCTTGGAAGAAAAGTTATGACCAACCTAGATAGCACATTCAAAAGCAGAGACATTACTTTGCCAACAAAGGTCCATCTAGCCAAGGCTATGGTTTTTCCAGTGGTCATGTATGGATGTGAGATTTAGACTCTAAAGAAAGCTGAGCACCGAAGAATTGATGCTTTTGAACTGTGGTGTTAGAGAAGACTCTTGAGAGTCCCTTGGACTGCAAGGAGATCCAACCAGTCCACCCTAAAGGAGATCAGTCCTGGGTGTTATTCAGGACCGATGCTATAGCTGAAACTCCAGTACTTTGGCCACCTCATGCAAAGAGTTGACTCATTGGAAAGGACTTTGATGCTGGGAGGGATTGGAGACAGGAGAAGGGGACGAGCGAGGATGAGATGGCTGGATGGCATCACGGATTCGATGGACGTGAGTCTGAGTGAACTCTGGGTGATGGTGATGGACAGTGAGGCCTGGCATGCTGCGATTCATGGGGTCGCGAAAAGTCGGACACGACTGAGCGACTGAACTGAACTGAAAACCTCCAGAGTCAAGGCAGCCCATTTCATGAGTAGCTCTGCCACAGTCTTGAAATATTTTTCTTTCTTGTTCTTTGAGATGTTCTAACAGCAAAAATTAAAATCTCCTTTATTTTTTTGGAAAAACCTGACATTTCAATGCCATTAAAAAAATTAACACAAGTTGTTCTTTTCCTTAGCTTTTTACATCTGCTGACTTTCCTGTGTACTTGTATACTGTTCAATTTAGTTTAATTGCAATATAAATCCCAGTGAACTTTAAAATTAAATTAGGCGCATACATGAAATATACGTGATTCTGCAAAATGCATTTCCCAGAATGACTCTTTTCGACCAAAGGGAATATCTAAAATCTTAAGCATGTTTAATGCATATTTATGAAGGCATTTAATGAAGATTCAGTTCACACTTTTCCTATCTACTGAAAACATTAATATATTTCTATCAACACATTCATTCTTCAATAAATATCTATTGGCATTTACATAAACATCTATATAAAAAGATTCTGTTTTATCTTAATTTATTAGATATTTGTATACTCTAGAAAACTGTTTTCAATTTATTTGTTTTTCTTGGCATTAAAATTTACATTTCAAAAAATAAATACATTCAAATTCTTTCTCTATTGTCACAGCCAACTCCCTAGATTATAAATTTTTAGTATAATTTCATTTATTTTAATTGAAGGCTAATTACTTTACAATATTGTATTGGTTTTGCCATACATGAACATGAATCTGCCATGGGTGTACACGTGTTCTCCATCCTGAACCCCCCTCCCACTTCCCTCCCCATACCAAATGCAAGGCCAGTCACTTCTTACTAAAGATTGCATTCCAAATTTCCAGATTTTTACATTCAAAAACCTAGCATTTGTTGGAGAAGGCAATGGCAGCCCACTCTAGTACTCTTGCCTGGGAAATCCCATGGATGGAAGAGCCTGGTAGGCTGTAGTCCATGGGGTCGCTAAGAGTCGGACACAACTGAGCAACTTCACTTTCACTTTTCACTTTCCTGCACTGGAGAAGGAAATGGCAACCACTCCAGTGCTCTTGCCTGGAGAATCCCAGGGACGGGGGAGCCTGATGGGCTGCCGTCTATGGGGTCACACAGAGTCAGACACAATTTAAGCGACTTAGCAGCAGCAGTAGCAGTAGCAGCCTTTGTTAAATTTAACATGCAATAGTTGGTAATTTGTGAAGTAATTTGCACAGCTAATAGAATAGAGAAATTAGCACTGGGGGCAGCAGTGAGATGATGATGTTGGTATTAGGAAGACAAGAGGCAATGTGACTGGTAACTAAGTAAGAATGACTTGATTCAGACAGATTTGGCTTAAATCTCACCTCTTATCACTTACTAGCTGTGTCCCTTGGTAAATCTCTGTGATCTTCAACTTCCTCATCTATAAAATGTAAATGAGTCCAGTACATACTGCTACTGCTAAGTCACTTCAGTCGTGTCCGACTCTATGTGACCCCATAGATGGCAGCCCACCAGGGTCCCTCGTCCCTGGGATTCTCCCGGCAAGAACACTGGAGTGGGTTGCCATTTCCTTCTCCAATGTGTGACAGTGAAGTCGCTCAGTTGTGTCCGACCCTTATCGACCCCATGGACTGCAGCCCACCAGGATCCTCCATCCATGGGATTTTCCAGGCAAGAGTACTGGAGTGGGGTGCCATTGCCTTCTCCACAATACATACTACATAGAGTTTTAATAAGAATCAACTAACGTGATGTTTGTATAAACCTTATCAGTATCTGGTACATAGTCAATGCTAATTAACATAGTTTTTAACTGCTACTCTCATTATTACATTAACCTTTTGTGTTAATCAGCTATTGGATAATTTGTGGTGCTGAATGACTTGACAGTTTACTTTTGTATTTTTTATATTTAAAATCTTTTATTAACATAAGATGCTGTATACCATAGAAATGTTGAAAATAAACGCAAGAAA
>SJYW01037013.1:194410-206801 GCA_006410735.1 Raphicerus campestris
AGAAATTGTTAAAAATAATAACACTAATAATAAATAATAAAATATAATAAAATAATAACACTAATAATTAAAACTTACATTTTACTACCCCCAAATCACTGCTGCTAATATCTTCAGCTCATATCTTTCTGGGTTTCTAACATGAGCATGCTCATGTACATATGTAACATTTTTTAATCTGAAGTAATAGCATACTGTTCTATAATCTCCTTTTTTATTAATTTCAATATTTTAATATTAGTAAATCTTTATAGCTGTGATATCTAGATCACATTTTATTTTTCCCAAATGGTCCCAAATAATCTCTATAGTTTATCAACACCAGTATCTAATCCAAAACCATATGCTGTATCTGATTGTTTTGTTCTCAGTCATTCTTCCAAAGAACTGCAAATCTTTTTTTTTTTCCTTCTTTTAAAATGACACTGACTCATTGCAGAGAACAAATAATGATTTTCCCATCATTTTCTCATTTTTGAAGGAGTCTGACTCAGTAGCCATGGTCTCAAAATTTTATATAATAGAGAAGATATTGCTGCCTTCATTTACCATTGTTAAACAACATAGTTTAACTGCTCTCCATCTCTTACTAAAATGCTATCACAGATAAAATTTACTGGGTAAATCTTAGGTGATTCTGTTGGGTATACAATACATCCGGGATATTGCAATGAGATAGGGATTTTGCCCAGCCCTGACTCAGCTAGAAAAAAATGAGAGTCTCCTACTCTCTGATATTTCAGTCTTCCTCTTATTAATGTGTGGAGCAATGGAATATACCTATTACTATGAAGGAGTCTTGTTTCATCTTATATTTCCAAATTAGCCAAGACCAGACACTTGATAGCCCTTAGTGTATTAAAAAAAATCCTAAATTATCTAGATGTTTAGGTACAGAATCGGGATAGTTCTCTATCTCAATCTATATGCATATTCATGGAGGCCTAAGACTAGTCTTCAAATAAGATTGCATCAGCCCATAAGAAAATAATATCTAAAGTAGTAGAGAACATAGAAATATAAAGTCATTATGAAAATATATAGACATAGAGGATGAGACAATGTCCTGTAATGGAAGAAAGACAAACTTTTTTTTTTTCTGTTTCTCCTAAGATTTTTTCCTCTTTCTGTTTTACTAATATAAAGAGAAGAAAACCCAGTGATTATTATCAAGATACTGAATGGCTGAAATATGATTCCTCATGAGATGTCATAATTCTCTAGAGCAACAGGCTTTCAACATTTCAAGAGCAAGAACAGAGGCTGATTGATGTGTGGAAGATAAGAGTAGAATGAAATAAGAGGCCTTCTGGAGGGAGATACACCACCAATCTCAGGATTTGATAATAAGTGGGATATCATGACCATCTCTTAAGAGTAGCTGACATTAACTAGCCCAAGCTTCCCCTCAAATGTGTTTACAGCATTCCTCAACTGAACATAATCAAGCCCAAATTGATAAGTAAGAATATTTTAAAAAAATTAAAAAAAGAGAATACCTGCATATATCTCTGCAACAAAACTACATCTTTTTGACCTAGAAATTCTATTACTAATTACACACTTAACAGAAATGCATATGTGTTCACCAAAAGAGACTGTGTAAAAATCTTCATAGCAACATTACTGCTACTGCTACTGCTAAGTCACTTCAGTCATGTCCGACTCTTAGCGACCCCAGGGACCGCAGCCTAACCAGGCTCCTCCGTCCATGGGATTTTCCAGGGAAGAGTATTGGAGTAGGGTCCCATTGTTTTTTTCTCCGTCATAGCAACATTATATGGACTCAAATACTTTTCAAATTTCAAACTGGAAACTACCCAAACGGCATTCAAAAGTGGAATAGATGTTTTTAAACAATGATGATATATTTAAATATAGTGAAATATGCTAAAGTCATAAGGATAAACAAATTATAATTACACACAATATTAATTAATGTCTTGAACAGAATACTGAATAAAATTACTCAGACACAAAAAACTACATACTACTATTTGTAGCATTATATAAACTATAAAACAGAAAAAAAAAATCCACATCTATCCTATTAGAAGACAGAGTATTTTATGCTAGAGGGAGAGATTATAAAGAATATACACATACTCACGTATATATCATCAGAGAAGGCAATGGCACCCCCACTCCAGTACTCTTGCCTGGAAAATCCCATGGACAGAGGAGCCTGGTAGGCTGCAGTCCAAGGGGTTGTGAAGAGTCAGACATGACTGAGCGACTTCACTTTCTTCTTTTCACTTTCATGCATTGGAGAAGGAAATGGCAACCCACTCCAGTGTTCTTGCCTGGAGAATCCCAGGGACGGCGAAGCCTGGTGGGCTGCCACTTATGGGTTCCACAGTTTTGGATATGACTGAAGTGACCTAGCAGCAGCAGCAGTAGCAGCACATATATATCATACTTCAAATATATATTTTGCATCCTCACAGCTCTCAGGTTTTGTCATCTACCTAAGAAATAATTCTGATACAGGGGAAAGTATACAAACTTGGGTTCAGAAGATCTGTAACCTTTGACAGTTATTGTGAATTTACATTTCATATCTATAAAATTGAACAAATACCATATAAGTTTGTTGTGAACATTAAATGTGATGATGCATGATTAAGTTCTTGGAAACCAATAAAATGTAGTATGAATATATTATCCTAGTAGACAAAAAGGCTCTAAACAAATACTTTTTGGATGAATTGAAGGGTATCTGACAACATTTCAGGTACAGTAAAGATATCTATAATTTATCTGAGGAATAAATGACCACTGCTTACATTTTATAGCATTGAAGAGGTATTGTATCACTTCAGGTCATGGGCATAAAATATCAAATTGTTCATTAAAATTTTCATTCATCTGGCAAGTACTTATTAAGTGTCCAGTGCTTAGAAGTTATTCTTCAAAAACAGAAGAAAATAAACTATTCTGCACTCATTAATAGTGTGTTCTATGGAAGAGAGACAAAATCTGAGCTCAGATCTGAGCTATGCTATTTATAACTCATGTAACTTTTGGCATATTACTCCACCTCTCTAAGCCTCTGTACATGTACACTAGGGATGATACCAGTGACTACCTCAAAAGTTCTTGTATCCCAAGAACTAATGCCTATAAAATTACTATTTCACACTTTAGCATTCAGTACAGGAAATGCTGGTAGTGATAACTACCACCATGAGCCTAACATTCATAGAATCGTATGTGACACTACTTTTTTCATTTTAAAGAGCATGTGCTGTTCTTTCTTTAATCCACTCTTCATGAGACATCAGTTCAGTTCAGTTCAGCTCAGTCATGTCCGATTCTTTGAGACCCCATGGACTGCAGCACACCTGTCCATCACCAACTCCTGGAGCTTGCTCAAACTCATGTTTGTTGAGTCAGTGATGCCATCCAAACATCTCATCCTCTGTCATCCCATATCATGAGATATCATACCATATCATGATATATCATCTCATAGCATATAATGAGACATGGTAGCTCTTTTGATCTGGACTTCCATAAATTAAAATCAATTTAATTCAAAGTTCAGAAAAAAAATTACATTTACCTTCTAGTCAGTCTGAATTTTCCAGAATTTTCTAGTCTTGGCAATATTTGGCTAACATACATGTGAATTAGGAAAATACACATTTCACGTACAAGCAGCATCACTTCCCAGTTGTTCTTCTTGCCTCCATTTCATTATCAGCCCATTTTGGGGGGCATTATCTCTGTTACAATTGTCCAATCCAAAAGGAAAACTCAGAACATCATTTTTTGTCTCCCACTCTTTGAAATCCCCCATCTCCTACAAGGTCGAGTCACAGATCCTTAAGGTAATATTGGAATCAACCATAGCTGGCTAATTTCATCTTCCAACTCCACATTCCCAACACCATATGCAATGCCCCATCAACTGAAAACTACCTATGGTTTCACAAATCCTCCATTTCCTTTCTTACTAGTCTGTCTTTACTGGGGCAATCCTAACCTCCCTGATACATCCTTCTTCCAGCCCCTAATCTAATAACTTAAAGGGGCAACTCTTTCTCTTCAGGAAAGAAACAGAGAACAAAACATTACTAGGCTACTTTCCTCAACTTCAGGCCTTCTATTTTCCCTTTCCTAAGTTTTTCTATAATAAAATCATATGCAAAACCCCAGTATATACAATGGGCAGGGCTAGAATCCAGAGTTGTTTCTTGGCTCTTGTATTATTTACCAGGGGCTTTAAAACCACTGATCGGGAGGAGTGGATGCCTTTCTCTAAAATCTCTACTACAACTAATCATCCTGTCCTCTATGACAGAAACAGCCATAGACATGAGTTATCTTTTGGGTTTGACTATTCCAATAACATTATATTTACAGATTTGATCTGCTGGCTATAGTCTGATGTCCTCTGTGTGTGTGAGTATGGGTGAGTGGGTGGGTGGGTGTGTGGGTGTGGGTGTTAGTCACACAGTCGTATCTGAACCTGTGACCCCATGGACCATAGCCCACTAGGCTCCCCTGTCCATGGAATTCTCCAGGCAAGAATACTGGAGAGGGTTGCCATTCCCTTCTTCAGGGGATCTTCCCAACCNATCTGCTGGCTATAGTCTGATGTTCTCTGTGTGTGTGACTATGGGTGAGTGGGTGGGTGGGTGTGTGGGTGTGGGTGTTAGTCACACAGTCGTATCTGACCCTGTGACCCCATGGACCATAGCCCACCAGGCTCCCCTGTCCATGGAATTCTCCAGGCAAGAATACTGGAGAGGGTTGCCATTCCCTTCTTCAGGGGATCTTCCCAACCCAGAGATGAAACCCAGGTCTCCGTCATTGCAGGCAGATTCTTTACTGTCTGAGCCATCAGGGAAGTCTCAGTCTAATATAGATGATAGTGAAAAGGTTGATGATGATACTGAAGCAGTAACTAAAACTTTTGGGCACTACCACACATGCCAGGTATTGCACTGAATATTATTTAATAGGAATATGAGTGAGTGAGTGAATGAAGTCGCTCAGTCGTGTCCGACTCTTTGTGACCCCATGGACTAGAGCCTACCAGGCTCCTCCCTCCATGGGATTCTCCAGGCAAGAGTACTGGAGTGGGTTGCCATTTCCTTCTCCAAGGGATCTTCCCTACCCAGGGATTGAACACAGGTCTCCTGCATTCCAGGCAGACACTTTAACCTCTGAGCCACCGGGAAGATAAGAATATTTATTACCATTATTATAGATTAAAAAAGCTAAGCCTCAGAATGTCGAGTACTTTCCCCAATGTCTTCCAACTAGAATGTTTCTGACTAAAACATTTTTCTCTTCTTCTCCCCTCCTTACTGTCTAGAGAACTTCCTAAGACTCTTTCCAGCTGCAATGCTATGTCACCTTTGACAATTACTGCAGAAATGAGTTTATAGGAAATAGTCTCTTGAACCTCTGGCAAGTACCAATCTTATAATCTCACTCCATTGTCATTACTGGGGCTATGCGTGCCTTTACAAATATATGGTGCCCCACATGGGGAATGCAATTCAAATTCCAGAACCTTCAGTTTGCTGATGCTGCTTTTAGTAAATGGTAAAATAAACTTTATGATTTCTGAAGCAGAACGAGTCAGTTCATGGACCTAGTTAAATGGAAAAAGCCAATAAATCTCTAAGGAGATAGGGCCTGGCACATCTTTGTCCAGGTCTGAAGGCCATGAGACTTGAATAGTGCTTTTGAAAATCATTCTTTTCAGACATGCTAGTTATGGGTAAGAGATAAAGCCACCCTGAGTTTTCTTTTTGTTTTTTGTTTTTTTTTTTCCTCAGTAAGACTAGAAATAAAAAGATCATTGAGTAATTGTAACACTTCTTGACACTGACTGATTAAGAGACAATGTCTGACTTGGATTTTCTTCAGTTAATGTCAAAAGAGCAAAGATGATGATTCCCAGTACTCAGGGCTCAGTTAGAGTGATGAACCCAATCTAGCCACATCTAAGGATGACCACACTGCTGTAACACCCTGACTCAAAGTTACTTTATTATCTACCTCTATTTCTCTACTGAAGTGGTGGGCCTTGCCGAAAATCAGCTTTCAAATTTATTCAACGCTATGAAAATGAATCAGAGGAGGCAACAGTGAAGGAAGAGAGAAAGAAGTTACATAAATAGAATATTACCCAGTAACTGAGAGAGCACAGGTGTAATTAAGTGCATTCCTAAATTTAAAGTTCAGATTCTCCAGAAAAATGGTAAAGTTTTCTAGACTCATGAGAAGGATAGCAAAAACAGTGTTAATTAGTTCATCACCATTAATCTCATTACGATTTTTAAAAGTTCCCTGAACAAGCATTATCTTTCTCTCCTATTTTTATCCTACCTTGGATAATGGTTACTTGTGTACTTGTCCGTTTCCCAGTATTAAAGTAAGCCAGCAAGGCTTGTTGAGGAGGTCTATAGGTTTTCAGGTCAAAGAGCTGGTTTAGTGCTAGTTNGACAATTACTGCAGAAATGAGTTTATAGGAAATAGTCTCTTGAACCTCTGGCAAGTACCAATCTTATAATCTCACTCCATTGTCATTACTGGGGCTATGAGTGCCTTTACAAATATATGGTGCCCCACATGGGGAATGCAATTCAAATTCCAGAACCTTCAGTTTGCTGATGCTGCTTTTAGTAAATGGTAAAATAAACTTTATGATTTCTGAAGCAGAACGAGTCAGTTCATGGACCTAGTTAAATGGAAAAAGCCAATAAATCTCTAAGGAGATAGGGCCTGGCACATCTTTGTCCAGGTCTGAAGGCCATGAGACTTGAATAGTGCTTTTGAAAATCATTCTTTTCAGACATGCTAGTTATGGGTAAGAGATAAAGCCACCCTGAGTTTTCTTTTTGTTTTTTGGTTTTTTTTTCTCAGTAAGACTAGAAATAAAAAGATCATTGAGTAATTGTAACACTTCTTGACACTGACTGATTAAGAGACAATGTCTGACTTGGATTTTCTTCAGTTAATGTCAAAAGAGCAAAGATGATGATTCCCAGTACTCAGGGCTCAGTTAGAGTGATGAACCCAGTCAATCTAGCCACATCTAAGGATGACCACACTGCTGTAACACCCTGACTCAAAGTTACTTTATTATCTACCTCTATTTCTCTACTGAAGTGGTGGGCCTTGCCGAAAATCAGCTTTCAAATTTATTCAACGCTATGAAAATGAATCAGAGGAGGCAACAGTGAAGGAAGAGAGAAAGAAGTTACATAAATAGAATGTTACCCAGTAACTGAGAGAGCTCAGGTGTAATTAAGTGCATTCCTAAATTTAAAGTTCAGATTCTCCAGAAAAATGGTAAAGTTTTCTAGACTCATGAGAAGGATAGCAAAAACAGTGTTAATTAGTTCATCACCATTAATCTCATTACGATTTTTAAAAGTTCCCTGAACAAGCATTATCTTTCTCTCCTATTTTTATCCTACCTTGGATAATGGTTACTTGTGTATTTGTCCATTTCCCAGTATTAAAGTAAGCCAGCAAGGCTTGTTGAGGAGGTCTATAGGTTTTCAGGTCAAAGAGCTGGTTTAGTGCTAGTTTAGTCTCTTAACTATGTGATTCGGGGAAAATCATTTGCGTTCCCAGATTTCCAGTATCCTTTCTATGAAGTGCAGATGACAATAGCATCTATACTATAGGACATTTAGAGAGATTAAATGAGATCATACATGTCAAGTGTTTTAGCACAGTACCAGGGATATATAGAGTGAGCAATCAATAAATATTAATGTTGGCATTACTGTGAAATTACGAGTTTATGTAAAAATAATCATCCTAGCATGTGATCAGCAAATTATTTACCTGTGTATATTCTGAGCTTCATAGGTCACATATACCACATAGCTACACAGAGCAGGAGCTACAGGAATTCTTTTGATATGGTAGGTTTCCCACCTCTTCTTTAAAACTGATAGAGACTCTGTTTCTATACTGTATGAACCCTTTCTTCTAATTTCTTTGTAGTCCTTTTGAAAATCAAGGCTATCTATTTTATCTGCATAATAGATAGGTATGGACATGACAACTGTCAAAGATAAACGTTAATCAAAGCCTTGGAAATAGATTTTATTCAATAACTACTGGCAGTAGAAGGGCTTCCCAGGTGGCTCAATGGTAAAGAACTCACGTGCCAATGCAGGAGCTGCAGAAGATGTGGGTTCAATCGCTGGGTCAGGAAGATCCTCTGGAGGAGGAAATGGCAACCCACTCTAGTATTCTTGCCAGGCAAATCCCACGGACAGAGGAGCCGGGTGGGCTACAATCCATGGGGTCACAAAGAGTCAGACATGGAGCAACTGAGCACACATACATACTGGCAGTAGGAGAAAGAGTTAACATCATTTGATTTAATTTACACTGAGGTGACTGGGCATTTTAAAGGGAGAATGAAGATGTAGGGAGGGGGAAAAGGGGGACCCAAATGAAAAATTGCAAAGGGTTAATCAAAGTACAGGTGATTAGGGCAGTGGGTCTGCTTGCTGGCAGTTATGGAGGGTGGGATGCTGTCATCCCACAGAACTAGAAGACAGAGCCCATCTCTTTCCTGAAGGTTAATTTCAAAGGAATGACTTTCAAGTCTTTGAGAAAGACACTCTCAGGTACTAGGTGATTAATCCTGATACATACATATCTCAAAGGGAGAAAAAAGGACTCCCAATTCTAAGCCCTTTTCAGTAAATGCTCTAAGAAAGAGAGATCAGACAAATGAGCCTATCTATGAAATAGAAACAGGGACATAGAGAATAAATGAGTGGTTGCTAAGTGGGAAGAGGGTGGGAGAGGTTGGATTTGGAGTTTGGAATTCGCAGATGCAAACTGCTTTATATAGAATGGATAGACAACAAAATCCTACTATAGAGCACAAGGGATTATATTTGATAGCCTGAGATAAACCATAATGGAAAAGAATATGAAAAGAATATATGTGTGTGTGTGTGTGTCTGTGTAACAGAGTCACTTTTCTGTACAGCAGGAATTAACACAACATTGTAATTCAAATATACTTCAATAAAAAATAAATTCAAAAAAAAAATGAGGTCAGGGGCCTACCTTCAGGAGTTGACTAAAACAAACAGTAAATTTTTTTCCAGCTCTGAGCTTTTCCAGAGAGAAATTCAAGAGGCTGGTTGTCCCAGGAACATGGTCTTAGATGGCTGGAAGACCTGTTAAGTCTGGGGAAGTCTCTTAGTGCAGGAGCTGAACAAACTGTTCATGCCAAGAGATTTCTCAGTCCTCAAAACCACCCTGGTATATAGGGATTCTCACTCTAGGCCAGTGGATGTCACTTAAAGTGAGAAGACATCATCCTCAACCCAAATAAAAACAGGAGATAAAGCCTGAGAGACCAAGATTGAATGAGTTCATCCAATTCAAAATGGGCACTTTTTTCCAAATCATATAATGATATTAAGCTAGGCTAAAAGCCTTCAGTGGTGGTCTGCTTAGATGATTCACTTATTTACCTGTCTTTCAGTTATTTATGCAAAGAAGGCAATGGCAACCCACTCCAGTACTCTTGCCTGGANTTCCAAATCATATAATGGTATTAAGCTAGGCTAAAAGCCTTCAGTGGTGGTCTGCTTAGATGATTCACTTATTTACCTGTCTTTCAGTTATTTATGCAAAGAAGGCAATGGCAACCCACTCCAGTACTCTTGCCTGGAAAATACCATGGACAGAAGAGCCTGGTAGGCTACAGTCCATGGGGTTGCTAAGAGTCAGACACAACTGAGTGGCTTCACTTTCACTTTTCACTTTCATGCATTGGAGAAGGAAATGGCAACCCACTCCAGTATTCTTGCCTGGAGAATCCCAGGGACAGGGGAGCCTGGTGAGCTGCAGTCTATGGGGTCACACAGAGTAGGACACAACTGAAGTGACTTAGCAGCAGCAGCAGCCCGGTCCATAAAAAGACTCAAAGGAAAGCCTCAGGAGAAAGAGCAAAGGTCTTCTCCTACCAGATGAGAAAATAGGTCCTTAGATATAGGAAAAGAGTGCAAGGGAACTCATAAATGAGTAGGCACTTTTGAATCCCCAAAAAAGACACTCTGTAAACTAGTTCATAGGACAAAGTCCCTGGAGAAAATGTTGGATCTGGGGACAGTTTCTTGCATCCTAAGAAGAGCCCAACAAGAGCCAAGAGATAGACATAAGNTGGTCCATAAAAAGACTCAAAGGAAAGCCTCAGGAGAAAGAACAAAGGTCTTCTCCTACCAGATGAGAAAATAAGTCCTTAGATATAGGAAAAGAGTGCAAGGGAACTCATAAATGAGTAGGTACTTTTGAATCCCCAAAAAAGACACTGTAAACTAGTTCATAGGACAAAATCCCTGGAGAAAATGTTGGATCTGGGGACAGTTTCTTGCATCCTAAGAAGAGCCCAACAAGAGCCAAGAGATAGACATAAGAACACATATTTTCAGTGGTTATAGACAGGTATAATGTTAGATAGAGTCACAGTGGTTCCCTCATTCTATTGCCATGCTGACTCAGATTCTTGTGCTTGAGAACAGCATAGAAACAGAGAAAAACATTGCTGAACCAAAAGGGAACACTTAGATGATAATGAGAGACATCTCCTTTGTGACCAGTAAAGATGATGGGTCCAGGGCCAGATGGCATCTGTGTAGACAGACTAAAGCATCAGTTGAACATGGCCCTGCCACACTGATGCCTTGAGCAACATACAGTGTAACAGAGTGATTAAATGCACAGGCTCTAAATTCAGAGCGTTGGCGTCTGCAACTGAACCAAATGAAAACTATTTAACTCTGTAATTTATACTTATTATCAGTACATAATATCCCCAAGGCTGTTATGAAGATTAAAGATGAGTTCTGTAATGATGATGATGATGAAGAAAAAGGAAAAGAATCCTCCTTCAAATAGAAGGGGAGGATCCACAATGACTAAGACTAATTTTCTACTTCCACTTCATACTGAGGACTACAAATATGAAATAAACTGAGCTATTTGAAGAAACGTCTATTTCTATATACTTTATTTGTGTACTAAGATTTATTATTTGTTCACCAGCCTAGACGTATGGGGAGGTGATGTCAGGAAACGTTTCCTGGAAAAGTGGATGCTTAAATTTGGAGACCTGATGAATTAATACTAGGAATTTTTCAGGAAACTTGGAAAAGACAGTATGTTTCACATTTGAAAAATATATACATATACACTTTTTAAAGGTTAAACTCCATTTACAATTATTACAAAATATTGGCTATATTTTCCACGTTGTACAATACATACTCGTAGCGTTATGCCAGTACCATGTACTTCCCACATGTGACTCCACACATCTGGTAACCACTAGTTTGTATCTGTGCATCTGCTCCCTTTCTTTTGTTATATTTGCTACTTTGGGGTATTTTTAGGTTCCACCTCTGAGCCACCAGGAAAGCCCTTAACGGACATCATACAATNATGTACTTCCCACATGTGACTCCACACATCTGGTAACCACTAGTTTGTATCTGTGCATCTGCTCTCTTTCTTTTGTTACATTTGCTACTTTGGTGTATTTTTAGGTTCCACCTCTGAGCCACCAGGAAAGCCCTTAACTGACATCATACAATATTAAAATAGTATATTTTAGTTAGGAAACTGTGAACATTCAAAAGTCTAAGCAAGCATAGTGCATGGCTATAATATGAATACAATTCTGATATGGCTGGAGTGAGGAATATAAATCAGAGAGATAACTGAGTAAGATTATGGGAGGGTCATTTCCATGACCTGTGTGGTTGCTCATCCAATATTATAGGTAGATAGATGACAGACGGATAGAAAGAAAATGTGAGAAGATATAAAGATATAAAATCTATATATTTATGTATATTTGTGACCGACCGATCAAGATAGACAGAAAAACTAAGGTTAACATTTTTTTTCAGACTCAGAAAACGGTTAAGAAAAAAAATGCCTAGTTTGTTCCATACATACTGGTTTTCAGTTTCACTTCAGTTCAGTTCAGTCCAATCGCTCAGTCGTGTCCGACTCTTCGCAACCCCATGAGTCGCAGCACGTCAGGCCTCCCTGTCCATTACCAACTCCTGGAGTTCACTCAGACTCATGTCCATCGAGTCAGTGATGCCATCCAGCCATCTCATCCTCTGTTGTCCCCTTCTCCTCCTGCCTCTAATCCCTCCCAGCATCAAAGTCTTTTCCAATGAGTCAACTCTTCACGTGAGGTGACCAAAGTACTGGAGTTTCAGCTTCAGCTTCATTCCTTCCAAAGAAATCCCCGGGCTGATCTTCAGAATGGACTGGTTGGATCTCCTTGCAGTCCAAGGGACTCTCAAGAGTCTTCTCCAACACCACAGTGCAAAAGCATCAATTCTTCGGTGCTCAGCCTTCTTCACAGTCC
>SJYW01037013.1:213348-229581 GCA_006410735.1 Raphicerus campestris
AGAGAGAGAGAGAGAGAGAGAGAAATAATAGATCATGTCTGAAAACATGGTTAAATTTGAGGAGTGACCTCTTGGGTAGACACAGCCAATAGTGGCAGTGAGGTTACATTTGGGAATAGTGGGGATTCAGACCATTCACAGAATAGGGCTAGACTGTGATAGGCCTGAAACTCAAATAGAACAGCTTACATGACTCCCGTTTCTATATGAAGTATATATTACTTTTTTTATTCTAGCTTATGCATTAATTAGAGCTAACTGCTGGCAGATTAGTCCAACCCTAGTATTTACAACATTTCATGGATCTGTATGGGAAGAGGTGAGCAAAGGCCATCTGTCAAGTGTTCTAGAGGACAAGACATAAGTTGACCTTGAAATCCAAAGCATGTTGAATTTCCTAAGTATTTTGAGGAGATGACGAAGCAAAATGAATGATGTGGTAATTTGCTGCATATAAGTTATACTTCAACTGGCATTTAATTATATTTCAAAAGATAAAATGAGATTTGAATAACATTTTAGGATATATTCAAATTTTTCAATTTGATTTTCATAAACCACCTGAGAGGGGTACAGAATAAGCATTGAAAATTCTAATTAATAGATGGCATCCACAGAAGTTAACAGTATACTAACTCTAAATTTACCAAGTTTCCCAATCACTCTTCACCTTTACCTTATGAGCTCTCAGAGTCAGAAACGTGCTTGCTTGATTTGATCTCTCTAAATCAGATCACTCTGACTTCAGGTGGTCCCTGGGTTACCCCAGGTCCACCCTGAAAATAACGCAAATTCTGTTGTATTTTGTGGCTTCTGGTCAGAGGAAATTTTCCAGATGTCATATCAATGAACTGTTTATAATTTTTGCCTTTAGATCTTTATAGTTTGCCCTTGGTCCACTCATATTTTGACTGACAGTTTCAAACCTTTTGGCCATCCAGAATTGCTACTTGATTCTTTGACCTTTGAATTTATCTGCCTCCGGTGAAACACTTGTATGAATTATTGCCGGGGTCCAGCCCCAGTGGATCCAGGGTAATTCGAAGGTGGGGACAGAGTAGGCATCCTAGAAAAAAGCTAATTACAGATATAGAGGGAGATTAGAAACAGATAGTGTAGTAGGAAAATTAGTGGAGAAAAAGAGACTGAATAACTGGTTTACATGGAATACCAATCACCACCTACGTAGGCCACAGGCGTCTTTCCGTTCTTCCGAAGGAGAGGAGGCACTGAGACCTCCCCGGTCCAATCTTAGAAGCTCCGGCAAAGTTAGTAGGCTTGGTGCATACCCCCATACCAGATGGGAATTCAACCAGGAAAACAGGGAGAAAGAGAAAAAGGACATGGGGGAATCAGTCTTTCCAGAAACTGATCCCATTTCTTTATTTTTCAGGTTTGTTTATGTACCTTTTTTTATACATAGGGATGAATACAGAGTCATGCGAGGGTCAGCAGACCTGACCCTTGTCACAATCAGGTGCTTCATATAAAATTATACAAAGGTCTTATGGGTTTTTACACCATCTTCTGGCCATGAGGTCTGCTGACATTTTATGGCCCTTTCTGATACCGGTCAGTTAACCAGAAAACTTATTTTTCCAGGGGTGATTTTTACTTAAATCTGGCACCACCCTCCAAATAAAGTTGCATTCCTATAGGGTGAGGGTGTAATGAGTTGCAATCAAGAAAGAAATTTACTGGAACTTCCCTGGTAGCCCAGTAGATAAGACTCTGTGCTCCCAAAGCAGGGGGGCCCGAGTTCAGTCCCTGGTCAGGGAACTAGATCCTACATGGTGCAACTAAGATCTGGTGCAACCAAACAAATAATTAAATATTTTTTAAAAAGAAAGGAATTTACTTAACTTAAGGTTTAACCTGATTAATCTTAAAGGTTAATACTTATTTCTCCTATATGCTAGTTATATTCATTATAAAGGCAGGAAATATGGAGATTTAGCAGCAAACATCAGCCCAACAAATGAAAATCCTTTCACCAATGTTCCCCTTAAGATCTATTTAGTCTTAAGATAGTGATAGAGTTACATTTTTATCTAGCAAGGACACAGTGATTTATAACAAAGATCAGTGATCTATAACAAAAGAGAAAATTCATTAATTCAAAAATTCTAGTATTGCTAACATCAAAAACTGCTATATTTCCTTTTCTATATTCCAAATACATTAATTAATATATTCCCAGGTGCCTAAGGATATGGAGGCCTGGAGGCAATCATTGACTCAACAATGAAAAAAGCCCTATGCTAATACTCCAAACTCTCTGTGCTATTTATGGTTGAGAGGTTGTCACACAAGCTACTTTGTCAGCAGAGAGGTTTGACCTGAGACACCCTTGTCACACCCAGGGCAGGGNATTGCTCAGCAGATAAAGAATCTGTCTGCCAATGCAGGAGACATGGATTTGATTCCTGGGTTGGGAAGGTCCCCAGAGAAGGAAATGGTAATGCACTCCAGTGTTCTTGCCTGGAGAATCTCTTGGATAGAGGAGACTAGTGGGTTCTAGTCCATGGGGTCACAGAAAAGTTGGATACAACTTAGAGACTAAACAACAGCAACAGCAACAGTTGTGTTTAAATTTATCATCTTGGCATTTGTTTCTCTTTGTCCCATCTACTTTGCTATTTTCCCCCCTCTTTTCTCTACTTTTTTTTCTAGGTAATTTTTAAATTTTTATTTCTGCTATTGCTTTATTAGCTATACCTTATTTTATTTTAGTGGCTGTTCCACAATTGCAATATGCACCTTTAACTTATCACATCCTACCTCCAGAGACTGTTATAAAACTTCACACTGGAAGTTTTTTTTTTAATTAATTTTTATTGGAGCATAGTTGCTCTACAATATTCTGTTAGTTACCCTTGTGTGGATGTACATGCTAAGTCACTTCAGTCATGCCCAATTCTTTTCAACCCTATAGACTGTAGCCTGCCAGGCTCCTCGGCTTGTGGGATTCTCCAGGCAAGAATACTGGAATGGGTTGCCATGCCCTCCTCCAGGGGATCCTCTCGACCCAAGGATTGAACCCATGGCTGAACATCCATCGATAGGAGAATACTGGATCCCACCAGAAAAAGATACCCCACATCCAAGGGCAAAGGAAAAGCACTGGCAAGACAGTTGGAGGAGTGAAATTGCATTTAGAATCAAACCCCATACCCACCAGAGATGCTTGGAAGACTCAACCAAAACCTCATGTACACCAGGACCCCGAGACTCCACAGAGACTGAACCAGACCTCTATTTTAATCTCTTGTGGAAGTACAGGACTTCAATGGCCTGTCACAGAGGCAGGGGTTCTGAGTGAAGCTACCTGCTCACACAGCCTGTGGCATAAGCCCTCTTAGAGGAGATCACCATTAACCCTGCCATAGATCCACAGAGCAGATAACCCACAAACTACAGAACAATTATACCAAAGAAATTATCACACTGTTATGAAAGTTCTAAGGCCCACAACAGATTTCTCAACCTGAAGACCTGGCAAAGGGATTGAAAAGTTGACTTTGGAGGCCAGTGGGATTTGATTATAGAACTTACACAGGACTGGGGACACGGACTCTGGGAGGGCATAAGCAAAACCTTGTGTGCACCAAGATCCAGAAGAAAGGAGCAGTGACTCCACAAGAGACTGACCTAAATTTGCCTATGAGTGTCCAGGAATCTCTGGCAGAGGTGTGGGTCTGTGGTGGCCTACTAGAGGGTCAGAGGCAATGAGTGTGGCAGTGTGTGCATGAGACCTTTAGAAGTAGGTCACCATTATCTTCACTACCTCCACCAGAGTTTGCTCTCAAGTCAAATACAGGGAGGGAACACAGCCCCACCCATAAACAGAAAATCAGATTAAAGAGT
The DNA here is from genome assembly GCA_006410735.1 of Raphicerus campestris. Taxonomy (NCBI): domain Eukaryota; kingdom Metazoa; phylum Chordata; class Mammalia; order Artiodactyla; family Bovidae; genus Raphicerus; species Raphicerus campestris. The sequence goes on from SJYW01037013.1 coordinate 217,216, forward strand.
TACTGAGCATGGGGATGCCCATCAGAACAAGACCCAGTTCCCATCCCCACAGTCAATATCTCCCATCAGGAAGCTTCCATAAGCCTCTTATCCTTATCTCTGAGAGGGCAGAGAATGAAAACCACAATCGTAGAAAACTAATCAAATTGATCACATGGACCCCAGCCTTGTCTAACTCAATGAAACTATGAGCCATGCCCTGTAGGACCACTCAAGATGGATGGGTCATGGTGAAGAGGTCTGAGAAAACGTGGTCCACTGGAGAAGGGAATGGCAAACCACTTCCATATTCATGGTTTGAGAACCCTATGAACAGTATGAACATGCAAAAAGATATGACACTGAAAGATGAATTCCCCAGGTCAGTAGGCACCCAATATGCTACTGGAAAAGAGTGGAAAAATAATTCCAGAAAAAAATGAAGAGATGGAGCTAAAGCGAAAACAATGCCCAATTGTGGATGTGACANTTCATCGGGTCACGAAGAGTTGGACACAACTGAGAGACTGAACTGAACTGAATATAATTCCTAACCAACCCCCTATACTAATAATTTCTAACTTCCCCAAAGAATTTGCCTTTAGTAAGTCTAAAACATCTTGTGCCTCTCACAGTTGGGGGGTTGCAAACAATCACATGTGGCCGGACGAACCTACACAGACAGGCTAGATAACCTTTAGAGTTCGTAAGTTGAAACACTCTTGTCACACCCAGGAATTTTTATTAATTTGGAGCTGCAAGTTAACTCCTTCTCCAAGAGAAATGGCTATGGGGGAGAGCCCCCCGTAAAGTACTCCAGTTTTGGGTGTAGATGCTCGGGAACAGAGGGTTTCCTGAGGCTTGATCACACCTTTGCGTTTGTCAAGCTTCCTTCCTCATGACCTTTCCAATGGGTGGAGTTCCTCACACTGGCCCCCGGCAAATTATCTATTTTCTACAGTCCGTAGACTCTGGGTCTTATGCCTCTGTTCAGTAAGAGATAACTACCAGTTTCCTAATGGACATGAGGTGGCCTACCTATTTTTCAATTGCTGATCTTAGTTCAAGAAGGGCTTTCAGAGCCGGCCACCATCTGGTGGAAATGGACTAGAACTACCCTACTACAAATGGGTGCCCCTCCAGAGACCTGGCTCTCCTGGGTTATTTCTCAGTCTTCTATTTTTGCATCTATAAATGAAGATCTCTCTAGCTAGAAAAACCATTCAAAGTAGGCTGATTTCACATTATGCTCAACTAAGCCTCAAATTCTGGACTAGACTATCAGAGACCATCCATCACAGAGGCTGCTCTTAACAGAACTGTACTAAGCATTTCCTGCTTGAAATGCGTCCTTCTTTATTATGGTTTGTTTTCCTGTTCTTTGGAAAATGTGATCAGAGTATGCCTCAGTACAACTTTATTGTTAAATTGAAACAATAATGTAAACATGAGAGAAAGAGAAGAGGGGGTTGGAGGGAAGGCAATCAAGGTCTAACCAGCTAAACCATTTTCTACAGCCTGGAGAGAATGATCAAATCCCATTTACCATGTTATTCAGTAAGACACAATTGAAACAGTTATATAACTATATGCATGTAATCATCACAACATTGCCAACTACAAGTGAGCATGCAAGACATCACATGTGGATGAAAAGTCTCCTCCCTGGAGCTAAAAAATACATTAAAATCTAGTCAAGGGTGAAACATCTACTATATAGGTATACATTTCTCTGGCTTTATCCAAGAAACAAAATCGGTGTTTCAAAATCAGACACACTCTCAAGTCTCAGTGAGTTACCCAAAGTGTTAAAATATCTGTTAGAAAGATAACAAGAGGTCAAAAGTGTCTGAGAAAACCTCAAGTATTCTAGACTCTGAAGTCTTTGTTGTCAGGCAAAGGAGCAGATAAATTATACCACAAGCCAGCAAGGCCCATTTTCTCTTCTTGAAGTCTCTGATCCAATTCATCCTCAATCTTGGGTCTCACTTGAATCTCTCAGTTTCAGATGAAACTGCCTTACAGCAGTGCACATTTACTCCTTCTTTCTCCCTGCATTCAGGTGGCAATTCTGCCATCACTTTGTGATTGTTTTAAAAAACAGGTCTCTAACAGGGACATCTCCTTCAGCCATCCTTCCTCAAAGTGCCATGCTGTTCAATGATGCTCAACTAACCATTTAACAATTCTAGATTCTGGAATCTCTAACTTGTAAATACTTAGTGCTTAACAAGTTCCTCCCACTGTATATTAAACAAGACAAAGAGACATAAAGAACTGTGGCTCTCTCCAAAGAGATACACAGTTGTAGAACTTTCTGTGCTGCCATTAAGACTTAAACGTAAAATATCAATTGAAGTATACACAGATTATTCAGCATCAATACTTACAACTTCTCTGGTGTCAGGGCAATCTACAATATGTACACTTGAGAGAAGGGAAACATTAAAAAAAAAAACTTCTTGATATGATTTACAAACACAAAAATAATACTATCTTAGGGAAAGAGGACAGATGTCATGGGTATAAACACATGCATCTCTATTTCCAGGTCAGACATCACTAATTGATTACTGCAGACTTTTGAGCCTAGGCTGAACCTAGGTCACTCTGTCCACAGAGTGCTCTAGACAACTACTAACAATCAAAGTGTTAGTGTGTGAAGTAAAACCTACTTCTGATACTAACATTTTTCAAACCCCATGTAGTACAAATATTCTAAGTCCTTTAATAGCCTGATTAAACATTAAATATATGCTTGTTTGATAAATATATGAATTCAACATTCTATCCCCTCCCAATATTTGCCCACTATGTTTACATTAGTGTAAACATTGTTTACTGACATTTCAGTGAATAATTCTCAATCTTCTTTTACCTCTTTCTTCATTTGACATACCATTATTGTATTGGAATCATCCTTCTCCCCACATTTTGGAGGTTTCCCCAAAACTCTCTTGGTAAAGATGAATTTAAAGCATATGAAAGGATGATACATCTTCAAACAAATAATAATCCATAAGTCACTAGCATTTAAATTACTTGGGCAGTGTTCTTATTTATTTAGTTAGTTATTTTAATTGGAGGCTGATTTCTTTACAATATTGTAGTGGCTTTTGCCATACATTGATGTGAATCAGCCATGGGTGTACATGTATCCCCGATACTGAAACCCCTTCCCAACTCCCTCCCCATCGCATCCCTCAGGTTGTCCCAGTGCACCAGCTCTGAGTGCCCTGAATCATGCATCAAATATCGACTGGTGATCTATTTCACATATGGTAATACACATGTTTCAACACTATTCTCTCAAATCATCCCACCCTTGCCTTCTCCCACAGAGTCCAAAAGTCTGTTCCTTTTATCTGTGTCTCTTTTGCTGTCTCACATATAGGGTCATTGTTACCATCTTTCTAAATTCCATATACATGTGCTAATATATTGTATTGTTGTTTTTCTTTCTGATTTACTTCACTCTGTATAACACACTCCAGTTTCATCCACCTCATTAGAACTGATTCAAATGTGTTCTTTTTAATTGGTGAGTAATATTCCATTGTGTATATGTTCCACAGCTTTCTTGTCAATTTGTCTACCAATGGACATCTAGGTTTCTTCCATCTCTTAGCTATTGTAAACAGGGCAGTGTTTTGAAAACAGAAATCCCATGACAGACCTAGCAGAACAAAATATTGGATGGTGGAGGAGTGTTGAAATATGTGTGTACTTGGAGGAAGGTACGTTGTAATGTGGTTTTTAAAATATGCCATGTAATTCAGACACACAGTGAGATTTGTACAGTACTGCCCATTCTATGCCACTGAACATGGCATTGCTTTTTTCCACAATTTCCGCTCCAGGAACAAAGACTCAGAGAATAAATCATTATGATATGACCCTTTGCTTTGTTTATTTCCATTTCTGAACTTCAATTACATGCTTGCTGTCAAACATACCTATGCTAAATAGTCCCTTAATTGCTAACAAGTTTTTTTCCTCCTTCAGTTCAGTTCAGTCGCTCAGTTGTGTCTGACTTTTTGCAACCCCATGAATCACAGCATGCCAGGCCTCCTTGTCCATCACCAACTACTTCTTATCTTTTACAAACTCATGCTCTTTGCTGGATAATAACTCAGTTCTTAGGGCATGCTATCATGAGAAAATAAATAGAACTCTATACTCAAGAGATTTTTCTTTAAATTCTTTCCATTATTAAAAGTATTTCCTTTTCTTTTAAAGGAAACAATTTAAGAAGACAAGGATGTGGCCTTTTTTTTCCCTACTTCTAAGTAAATAACTCTATCTCTTTACATAGTATTACTTGGATTACTTCTGGTTTACCGATTATTCAGGATACAATGATATTGGTAATAAGTTGAATTTAACACAGCATCTATTTAGGGCATGTGATGAAATAAAAATATCTACTTGAACTCAAGACAAAAAATTTTAAAAAATAATAGTTTTCTGCCTCTTTGGGCCTCCTCCCTCCCCTCTAGTGTGCACTATGCATCTGTATCCTGCATTAGCCAGATCTCCCCAGTGGCAGCAATACCTGCTCAACCATAAAGATCAATTTTCTTCCTTCTGGCAACCAGCTATGTATCTCTTTAGAAGATGATATTTCTTTTTCAGTCCTATGAGGGGTCCTGATGACCCCCTGCCTTGTATGTGCAGACATCTTTGGTTAACTTATGCTCAATGCCAATATACCATTTCCCTTAAAGATAATAGTTGCTGTAAAACAGACTGGTCAGATGACCTGGACAGATACTAGGTCACACCTAATGTTAGTTCTTAGCTTCAATACTTATTTATGACCTATTAATGTTACAAACTATATTACTTGACCTCTTCATGGATCATAGCCTTGTTGTGGTGAAGAAACTTGCATAACTCAATGAAACTATGAACCATGCCACTCAGGGCCACCCAAGACAGGTGGGTCACAGTGAACAGTTCTGACAAAACATGGTCCACGGGAGGAAGAAATGGTACCTCACTTCAGTATTCTTGCCACAAGAACCCCATGGACATTATGAAAAGGCAAAAAGATATGACACTGGAAAATGATGCTATATTACACTGGAAAAAGATCCTCGCAGGTCAGATGGTGTCCAAAATGTTTTATTGGTGGGGGGGGGGATTACTAACAGCTCCAGTGAGAATGATGAGACTATCAAAGTGGAAATGATGCCCAGTTGTGGAAGTGTCTGGTGGTGAAAGTCAAGGCCACTGCTGTAAGAAAAATATTACAAAGGAGCCTGGAATCTTAGGTCTATGAATTAAACTAAATTGGTTGGTCAAGCAGGAGATGGCAAAATTAAACATCAAAATCTTAGGAATCAGTAAACTAAAATAAACGGGAATGAGTGATTTTAATTAAGATGATCATTATATCTATGACTATGGGCAAGAATCCCTTAGAAGAAATGTAATAGTCCTCAAAGTCATCAAGAGAGTCCAAAATGCAGTACTTGGGTGCAATCTCAAAACTGACAGAATGATCTCAGCTCATTTTCAAGACAAATCATTCAACATCACAATAAACCAAGCTTAATGCCCCAACCACTGATGCCAAGGAAGCTGAAACTGACCAGTTCTATGAAGACCTACAAGATCTTCTAGAACTAACACCAAAAAAGATATTTTTCATCATAGGGGATTAGAATGCAGAAGTGTGAAGTCAAGAGATACCTGGAAGGCAACTTTGGCCTTGGAGTACAAAATGAAGTAGGGCAAAGGCAAGCACAGCTTTGTCAAAAGAACACAATGGTCATATCAAATACCTCCTTCCAACAACACAAGAGATATGAGTACACATGGGTATCACCAGATGGTCAATACCAAATCAGATTGATGACATTCTCAGATTGATGATATTCTCTGCAGCCAAAAATGGAGAAGTTCTATACAGTCAGCAAAAACAAGACCTGGAACTGACTGTGGCTCAGATCATGAGCCCCTTATTGGAAAATTTAGGCTCAAATTGAAGAAAGTAGGGAAAACTGCAAGTTTTCAGTATGATCAGTATGATCTAAGTCAAATCCCTTATGATTATACAGTGGAGGTTACAAAAAGATTCAAAGCTTTAAATCTGAGAGAGGACCCGAAGAACTATGGATGGAGGGTTTGTGACATTGTAGAAAGGTAGTGATACAGACTATCCTCAAGAAAAAGAAACGCAAAAGGGCAAAATGGTTTTCTGAGTAGGCCTTACAAACAGCTGAGAAAAGAAGAGAAGCGAAGGGCAAAGGAGAAAAGGGAAAATATACCAATCTGAATGTAGAGTTCAAAGAAGAGCAAAGAGAGGTAAGAAAGCCTTCTTCAGTGATCAGTGCAAAGAAATAGAGGAAAACAATAGAATGGGAGAGACTGGAGATCTCTTCAAGAAAATTAGAGATACCAAGGGAACATTTCATGCAAAGATGGACACAATAAAGAACAGAAATGGTATGGACCTAATAGAAGTAGAAGATGTTAAGAAGAGGTGCCAAGAATACACAGAAGAACTGTACAAAAAAGATCTTAATGACCCAGATAACCACAATGGTGTGATCACTCACCTAGAGCTAGACTTCCTGAAATGTGAAGTCAAGTGGGCCTTAGAAAGCATCACTATGAACAAAGCTAGTGGAGCTGATGGAATTCCAGATGAGTTATTTCAAGTCCTAAAAGATGATGCTACTAAAGTGCTGCACTCAGTATGCCAACAAATTTGGAGAACTCAGCAGTGGCCATGGGGCTAGAAAAGGTGAGTTTTCATTCCAGTCCCAAAGAAAGGCAATGCCAAATAATGTTCAAACTACTGCACAACTGTTCTCATCTAACATGCTAGTAAACTAATGCTCAAAATTCTCCAAGCCAGGCTTCAACAGTATATGAACTCTGAACTTCCGGATGTTCAAGCTGGATTTAGAATAGGCAGAGGAACCAGAGATCAAATTGCCAATATCTGTTGTATCATAGAAAAAGCAAGAGAGCTCCAGACAAATATGTGCTTTATTGACTACACCAAAGCCTTTGATAGTGNATGCTCTTTGCTGGATAATAACTCAGTTCTTAGGGCATGCTATCATGAGAAAATAAATAGAGCTCTATACTCAAGAGATTTTTCTTTAAATTCTTTCCATTATTAAAAGTAGAGACATCTTTTAAAGGAAACAATTTAAGAAGATAAGGATGTGGCCTTTTTTTCCCTACTTCTAAGTAAATAACTCTATCTCTTACATAGTATTACTTGGATTACTTCTGGTTTACCGATTATTCAGGATACAATGATATTGGTAATAAGTTGAATTTAACACAGCATCTATTTAGGGCATGTGATGAAATAAAAATATCTACTTGAACTCAAGACAAAAAATTTTAAAAAATAATAGTTTTCTGCCTCTTTGGGCCTCCTCCCTCCCCTCTAGTGTGCACTATGCATCTGTATCCTGCATTAGATCTCCCCAGTGGCAGCAATACCTGCTCAACCATAAAGATCAATTTTCTTCCTTCTGGCAACCAGCTACGTATCTCTTTAGAAGATGACATTCCTTTTTCAGTCCTATGAGGGGTCCTGATGACCCCCTGCCTTGTATGTGCAGACATCTTTGGTTAACTTAGGCTCAATGCCAATATACCATTTCCCTTAAAGATAGTAGTTGCTGTAAAACAGACTGGTCAGATGACCTGGACAGATACTAGGTCACACCTAATGTTAGTTCTTAGCTTCAATACTTATTTATGACCTATTAATGTTACAAACTATATTACTTGACCTCTTCATGGATCATAGCCTTGTTGTGGTGAAGAAACTTGCATAACTCAATGAAACTATGAACCATGCCACTCAGGGCCACCCAAGACAGGTGGGTCACAGTGAACAGTTCTGACAAAACATGGTCCACGGGAGGAAGAAATGGTACCTCACTTCAGTATTCTTGCCACAAGAACCCCATGGACATTATGAAAAGGCAAAAAGATATGACACTGGAAAATGATGCTATATTACACTGGAAAAAGATCCTCGCAGGTCAGATGGTGTCCAAAATGTTTTATTGGTGGGGGGGGGGATTACTAACAGCTCCAGTGAGAATGATGAGACTATCAAAGTGGAAATGATGCCCAGTTGTGGAAGTGTCTGGTGGTGAAAGTCAAGGCCACTGCTGTAAGAAAAATATTACAAAGGAGCCTGGAATCTTAGGTCTATGAATTAAACTAAATTGGTTGGTCAAGCAGGAGATGGCAAAATTAAACATCAAAATCTTAGGAATCAGTAAACTAAAATAAACGGGAATGAGTGATTTTAATTAAGATGATCATTATATCTATGACTATGGGCAAGAATCCCTTAGAAGAAATGTAATAGTCCTCAAAGTCATCAAGAGAGTCCAAAATGCAGTACTTGGGTGCAATCTCAAAACTGACAGAATGATCTCAGCTCATTTTCAAGACAAATCATTCAACATCACAATAAACCAAGCTTAATGCCCCAACCACTGATGCCAAGGAAGCTGAAACTGACCAGTTCTATGAAGACCTACAAGATCTTCTAGAACTAACACCAAAAAAGATATTTTTCATCATAGGGGATTAGAATGCAGAAGTGTGAAGTCAAGAGATACCTGGAAGGCAACTTTGGCCTTGGAGTACAAAATGAAGTAGGGCAAAGGCAAGCACAGCTTTGTCAAAAGAACACAATGGTCATATCAAATACCTCCTTCCAACAACACAAGAGATATGAGTACACATGGGTATCACCAGATGGTCAATACCAAATCAGATTGATGACATTCTCAGATTGATGATATTCTCTGCAGCCAAAAATGGAGAAGTTCTATACAGTCAGCAAAAACAAGACCTGGAACTGACTGTGGCTCAGATCATGAGCCCCTTATTGGAAAATTTAGGCTCAAATTGAAGAAAGTAGGGAAAACTGCAAGTTTTCAGTATGATCAGTATGATCTAAGTCAAATCCCTTATGATTATACAGTGGAGGTTACAAAAAGATTCAAAGCTTTAAATCTGAGAGAGGACCCGAAGAACTATGGATGGAGGGTTTGTGACATTGTAGAAAGGTAGTGATACAGACTATCCTCAAGAAAAAGAAACGCAAAAGGGCAAAATGGTTTTCTGAGTAGGCCTTACAAACAGCTGAGAAAAGAAGAGAAGCGAAGGGCAAAGGAGAAAAGGGAAAATATACCAATCTGAATGTAGAGTTCAAAGAAGAGCAAAGAGAGGTAAGAAAGCCTTCTTCAGTGATCAGTGCAAAGAAATAGAGGAAAACAATAGAATGGGAGAGACTGGAGATCTCTTCAAGAAAATTAGAGATACCAAGGGAACATTTCATGCAAAGATGGACACAATAAAGAACAGAAATGGTATGGACCTAATAGAAGTAGAAGATGTTAAGAAGAGGTGCCAAGAATACACAGAAGAACTGTACAAAAAAGATCTTAATGACCCAGATAACCACAATGGTGTGATCACTCACCTAGAGCTAGACTTCCTGAAATGTGAAGTCAAGTGGGCCTTAGAAAGCATCACTATGAACAAAGCTAGTGGAGCTGATGGAATTCCCGATGAGTTATTTCAAGTCCTAAAAGATGATACTACTAAAGTGCTGCACTCAGTATGCCAACAAATTTGGAGAACTCAGCAGTGGCCATGGGGCTAGAAAAGGTGAGTTTTCATTCCAGTCCCAAAGAAAGGCAATGCCAAATAATGTTCAAACTACTGCACAACTGTTCTCATCTAACATGCTAGTAAACTAATGCTCAAAATTCTCCAAGCCAGGCTTCAACAGTATATGAACTCTGAACTTCTGGATGTTCAAGCTGGATTTAGAATAGGCAGAGGAACCAGAGATCAAATTGCCAATATCTGTTGTATCATAGAAAAAGCAAGAGAGCTCCAGATAAATATGTGCTTTATTGACTACACCAAAGCCTTTGATAGTGTGGCTCAAAACAAACTATGGGAAATTCTCAAAGAGATGAAAGTACCAGACCACCTGACCTGCCTCCTGAGAAATCTGTATGCAGGTCAAGAAGCAACAGTTAGAACAGGACATGGAACAACAGACTGGTTCCAAATAAGAAAAGGAGTACATCAAAGCTGTATATTGTCACCTTGTTTATTTAACATATATGCAGAATACATCATGCAAAATTCTGGGCTGTATGAAGCACAAGCTGAAATCAAAACTCCAAGGAGAAATATTAATAACCTCAGATATGCAGATAATATCACCCTTATAAGAAAGAGAGAAGAAGAATTGAAGAGCCTCTTGATGAAAGTGAAAGAGGAGTTTTTAGCCAGCTTTTTTCACTCTCAACATTAATAAAGATCATGGCATCTGGTCTCATCACTTCATGGCAAATAGATGGGGAAACAATGGAAACGGTGAGAGACTTTATTTTCTTGGGCTCCAAAATCACTGCAGATGGTGACTGCAGCCATGAAATTAAAAGAAGCTTGCTCCTTGGAAGAAAAGCTATGATCAAACTAGACAGCATCTTAAAAAGTAGAGCCGTTACTTTACTGACAAAGGTCCATCTAGTCAAAGCTGTGGCTTTTCCAGTAGTCATGTATGGATGTGAGGATTGGAATATAAAGAAAGCTAAGCACAAAATAATTGATGTTTTTGAACTATGCTATTGGAAAAGATTCTTGAGAGCCCCTTGGACTGCAAGAAAATCAAACCAGTCAATCCAAGGAAATCAGTCCTGAATATTCATTGGAAGGACAATGCTGAAGCTGAAGTTCCAATACTTTGGCCACCTGATGCGAAGAGCTGACTCATTGGAAAAGACCCTGATGCTGAGAAAGATTGAAGGCTGGAGGAGAAGGGGACAACAGAGGATAATATGGTTGGATAGCATCACTGACTCAATGGAAATGAGTTTGAGCAAGCTCTGGGAGCTGGTGATGGACAGAGAGGCCTGGCGTGTTGCAGTCCATGGGTCACAAAGAGTCGGTCAGGACTGAATGACTAAACTCAACTGATACAGAATGACTTCTGCTATTGTCTGCGCCCTACCCGACAGATTGGCTTTTGGTTATCTTTTCAACACAATTCCCAGCACCTGGCACAGTGTCTATTCTATAGTATGTGCTTTGTTAAGGTAGATGTAGTATTTAGGAACTGCATAATTACTTGCTGAGATAAAGACACTGAATTCATAATAGTGAGTTTTATCCTTCAATGTCTTTGAAGATAGGCTGCAGGTAAAAACAAGCTTTTACTTAGACAAGAGAATATCCAAGGATGAGACATAAAAGCTATTTTTAACGATTTAAGGTATCTCCTTTGAAATAAGGATTAATTAATTCATTCATTCAAAAATACTTTCTAAGCTTGTATACTTTCTAATACTTTTATTCTGCCTGTGTTATAAGATTATTGTTTCTCGAATTACTGAGTGTTGTACTTAGTCTCAGAAAAACTTAATGATAATTAGGTGACTTGAAACAATTGATCAAATATGTACTGTGGGGTGTGTGTGTATGTGTCTGTGTGTGTGTGCATATTCACGCACACTAAGTCGTTTCATTCATGTCTGACTCTGTGACCTGATGGACTGTAGCCTGGCTCCTCTGTCCATGGGATAGAATACTATTCAGAAGATGGGTGGGTTGCCATGCCCTCCTCCCGGGAATCTTCCTAACCCAGGGATCTAACCCACATTTCTTATGTCTTGCACATTGACAGGTGGGTTCTTTATCACTAATGCCACTTGGGAAGCCCCATATATATACTAATTGTTATATATACTCAATAGTGGAATTCTAGATATGAGAACAAGCAGTAAGAGGGAACCATTTCTTGGAAAATAACAGACTAGTGAGATAGGCAGTCCAGAGACTTAGGGTACTGTTAATGGGGCCTAGGTCTTGTTAGTACAGTGAGAGGCCTACCAATGAAGCTGCCACCTGACCTGGGAATGAGCATCCCCAGCACTGTCAGACAAATTGGTCATGAAATGCCTCTCAAAACTAGGTGGACTTTAAGATCAAAAAGGAAGGAACTGTAAAATAAAGAATGGTGCTCATCATCCAGTTCTATAAGAACAAGTCATGAGCCACTCCAGCCAATGACACAAAGTAGACCCTGAAACAAAATCAGGGCAAAGATTAAGATGAAGTACTTTGTGTTCTAAGAAAATTGGCAGAACTGGTCTTCAGACCGTTAAGATAATTTTAGAGAAACTTTTTATGAACCTGGATTCTTCCATTTCCCATCCTTAGAAAAGCACTAAAACCATTAACTAAGGTGTCTGTTCCTTGTGATTAGCAGTGACTTTCTACTGAGATGTGTACTTGATTGTATGTACCATCTCACAAAAAGAGGCCATATGTGTACCAGATTCTGGCCTCTTTGGACTATCTCCTGGGTTG